>VWZI01018722.1:70438-80841 GCA_013396835.1 Psilopogon haemacephalus
TGAGGACAGGCTGAGAGAGTTGGGGCTCTGCAGCCTGGAGAAGAGAAGGCTGCCAGGAGACCTTGGAGTGGCCTTGCAGGATCTGAAGGGAGCTAAAGGAAGGCTGGGGAGGGACTATTGACAAGGTCTTGTAATGAGGAGGAATGGCAGGGGGGAGATTGAATCTGGATGTTAGGAAGAAGCTGTTTACAGCGAGGGTGGTGAGACACTGGCACAGGTTGCCCAGGGAGGTGATCTTTGATCACATTCTGTGCTTCTGTGCTCCACAACCTTCCTGGAGGTGTTGAAGGCCAGGTTAGATGAGGCCTTGAGTGACCTGTTCTAGTGGGAGGTGTCCCTGCCTATGGCACAGGGGGGTTGGAACTGGCTGAGCTTTGAGGTCTCTTCCAACCTAAACCATTCAATGATTCTGTGATCCCAGTGGCCTCAGGTCATCAAGCCAGCCTGACCACTGGGTCCTGCCACCTCCTTACCACAACACATTTCACACATCACTTTTTCAATCTCTAACCTCTTTCTCTGGTCAAAGCTGCATCTTTGCTTGCTTGCTTGCTTGCTTGCTTGCTTCCTTCCTTCCTTCCTTCGTCTCTGTCTTTCTCTCTGTGTCTTTGTCTCTCTTTTTCTTTCTCTCTTTTTCTCTCTTTATCTTTCTTTCTCTCTCTCTCTTTCACTCTTTCTTTCTCTTCCTTTCTCTTTCTCTTTGTCTCACTTTTTCTCTCTTTCTCTCTCTCTTTCTCTCTTTCTTTCTCTCTCTTTTTCTCCCTTTATTTCTCTCTCTCTTTCTCTCTTTCTTTCTCTCTCTTTTTCTCCCTTTATTTCTCTCTCTCTTTCCTTCTCTCTCTCTTTCTTTCTCTCTCTCTTTCCTTCTCTCTCTTTCCTTCTCTCTCTCTCCTTCCTTCTCTCTCTCTTTCCTTCTCTCTCTCTCTTTCCTTCTCTCTCTCTCTCTTTCTTTCTTTCCCTTCCTCCCTTCCTTCCTTCCTTCCTTCCTTCCTTCCTTCCTTCCCTCCTTCCTTCCTTCCTTCCTTCCTGTCTTTCTCTCTGTGTCTTTGTCTCTCTTTCTCTCTCTCTCTCTTTCACTCTTTCTTCCTCTTTCTTTCTCTTTCTCTTTGTCTCGCTTTTTCTCTCTTTCTCTCTCTCTTTCTTTCTTTCTGTCTTTTTCTTTCTTTCTCTCTTTTTCTCTCTCTCTCTTTCACTTTCTTCCTCTTTCTTTCTCTTTCTCTTTGTCTCGTTTTTTCTCTCTTTCTCTCTCTCTCTCTCTTTCTCTCATTTTCTTTCTTTCTCTTTCTTTTTCTCCCTTTATTTCTCTCTCTCTCTCTTTCTCTTTCCTTCTCTCTCTCTTTTTCTTCCTTTCCCTCCCTTCCTTCCTTCCTTCCTTTCTTTCTTCTTTCTCTTTCTTTCTTTCTTTCTTTCTTTCTTTCTTTCTTTCTTTCTTTCTTTCTTTCTTTCTTTCTTTCTTTCTTTCTTCTTTCTCTTTCTTTCTTTCTCTCTTTCTTTCTTCTTTCTCTTTCTTTCTTTCTCTCTCTCTTTCTTTCTTTCTTTCTTCTTTCTCTTTCTTTCTCGCTTTCTTTCTTTCTTTCTTTCTCTCTTTCTTTCTTTCTTCTTTCTCTTTCTTTCTTTCTCTCTCTCTTTCTTTCTTTCTTTCTTCTTTCTCTTTCTTTCTTTCTTTCTTTCTTTCTTTCTTTCTTTCTTTCTTTCTTTCTTTCTTTCTTTCTTTCTTTCTCTTTCTTTCCTTCCTTCCTTCCTCCCTTCCTCCCTTCCTCCCTTCCTCCCTTCCTGTTGTCACCTGGTATCACTGAACAACAAGCTCCAAAAAGCCACAGGGGAGACATCAGCTGTTTCAAACCCTGGTTATGCAACCTTGCAGGGCTTGGGTTTTGTTGTTTGGTTTTCGGTTGGTTTTTTTTTTTCTTTGTTTCTTTTCCCCTTCACTAATCAGAGGCTGTTTAGTTTATGAGCAGTGCCTCCAGCACTCTGGAGCAAGATAAAACAGGCCCCATTAAATTTTGACGTGGCACATGCTCTGCCATTTCATTAGAAGTTATGGGTTGCTCCCAATTCCCAACTCAGAGCCATCAGGGCTGTGCCACAGGAGGCTTGTGCCACAACTAACTTTTAACTACACCTACTAAAAGTGTAGGCAACGCAGATGCTTGCAAGGCAGGGGAAGGAAACGTGACCCACGTGTTTGGATGTGGAAGCCAACAAGAAAAAAAAAAAAAAAAACGTGGCAAGACAGAAAATCCACCCCTGTGCCCCCAAAAATCATAGAATCAGACAGGGTTGGAAGGGAGCAAAAGGATCACAGAATCATAGAATCCATCAGGGGTGAGAGGGACCAGAAGGATCATAGAATCATAGAATCAGTCAGGGTTGGAAGGGAGCAAAAGGATCACAGAATCATAGAATCCATCAGGGGTGAGAGGGACCAGAAGGATCACAGAATCATAGAATCAGTCAGGGTTGGAAGGGAGCAAAAGGAACATAGAACCATAGAATCAGACAAGGTTGGAAGGGACCACAAGGACCATAGAATCAGTCAGGGGTGAAAAGGACCACAAGGATCATAGAAACATAGAATCAGTCAGGGTTGGAAAGGACCACAAGGATCAGCCAGTTCCAACCCTCCTGCCATGCCCATGGACACCCTACCCTAGAGCAGGCTGCCCACAGCCTCTGCCAGCCTGGCTGTAAACACCTCCAGGGATATGGCCCCAAACACCTCCCTGGGCAACCCATTCCAGGCNCCCCAACCACCTCCCTGGGCAACCCATTCCAGCCTCTCACCACTCTCATGCTCAACAACTTCCTCCTCACCTCCACTCTGAATCTCCCCACCTCCAGCTTTGCTCCATTCCCCCTAGTCCTGTCACTCCCTGACACCCTAAAAAGTCCTTCCTCAGCTTTTCTGTAGACTCCCTTCAAATCCTGTAAGGCCACAAGAAGGTCACCTGGGAGCCTCCTCTTCTCCAGCCTGCACAGCCCCAACTCCTTCAGGCTGTGCTCACAGCAGAGGTGCTGCAGCCCTCTCAGCATCCTCGGGGCCCTTCTATGGACACACTCCAGCATCTCCACATCCAAACTTCCTCCTCACATCCAATCCAGGCAGCAACTGCAAGGCACCTAGAGATGGGAGCACTTACGTGCTCACAGCTGCTCTCTATCCAGAACATGACCAGAGAAGGGTGCCAAAGTTGGGGAGCTGGGGGTGTGCAGCCTGCAGAAGAGGAGGCTCAGGGCAGAGCTCATTGCTGCCTACAGCTCCCTGAAGGGAGGTTGTAGCCAGGTGGAGTTGGGCTCTTCTGCCAGGCACACAGGGACATAATGAGGGGACAGAGGCTCAAGCTGTCCCAGGGCAGGTTCAAGCTGGATGTTAAGAGGAAGTTGTTGCCAGAGAGAGTGATTGGAATTGGAATGGGCTGCCCAGGGAGGTGGTGGAGTCCCCATCCCTGGAGGTTTTGAAGCAAAGCCTGAATGGGCACTGAGTGCCATGGTCTGGTTGCTTGGCTAGGTCTGGGTTCTAGGTTAGACTGGATGATCTTGGATGTCTCTGTTGAAGAGGAGGCTGCATGGGGCACTTAGTGCCATGGGCTAGTTAATGAGAAGGGTTAGGTGATAGGTTGGACTCAATGATTTCAGAGGTCTTTTCCAACCTGGTTAATCCTCTGGTTCTCATTCTTCTTTAACCAATCTCAGGACTGCTTTCATTGGAAAAAGAATTCTCAGATTATTGAGCCCAGCTGCCAAACTAACACCACCATGGCCATTAAACTATGTCCTGAAGTGCCATGTCCACACAGCTCTTGAACACCTCCAGGGACCATGACTCCATCAACTGCACAACCTCTTCAAAACCCAAAATGCATCTTCCAGGGACCATGACTCCACCACCTGGACTTCAGCACCTATAAAGCATCTTCCAGGAACCATGAGTCCACCACCTGCACTTTGACACCTAAAATGCACCTTCCAGGAACCATGACTCCACCACCTGGACTTCAGTACCTAAAATGCACCTTCCAGGGACCATGACTCCACCACCTGGACTTCAGTACCTAAAATGCATCTTCCAGGAGCCATGACTCCACCACCTGGACTTCGACACCTAAAATGCATCTTCCAGGAACCATGAGTCCACCCTCTGGACTTCAACACCTATAGTGCAGCTTCCCCAAGCCTCTGGATGGTGAGTGGAGTTACTGTGACCCAACTGCAGCACTCAACATTAATTTTCCCCCTCTGCTGGTCATTGGTGAGGCTGCCTCATAGACTGGTTCACCTTTGGGCTCCTCACTCCAAGAAGGACATTGAGGTGGTGAAGCAGTTCCAGAGAAAGGCAACAAACCTGGTGAAGGGCTTAGAGAACAAATCTTGTGAGGTTGGGCTGAGGGAAGTGGAGTTGTTCAGTCTGGAGGAGGCTGAAGGGAGACCTCATTGCTCTCAGCAACTCCCTGGAAGGAGCCAGGAGATGGATGGGCTTTGACCTCTTCCCACATGCAACAAGGGACAGGAAACCACCACAAGTTGTGCCAGGGGAGGTTCAGGTTGGGTATTAGGAACGAGTTCTTAACAGAAAGTTGTACCTCATGTATCAGGATAGGTTGGGGACTGACCTGTTCCAAATTAGCAAAGGGGAAAAAGATTTGGGGGTACTAGTGGATGAGTGGTTGAGCATGAGCCATCAATGTGCACTGGTGGCAAGGAGGGACAAGGCCATTCTGGGTGGATTAGAAGGCCTGTGGGTAGGAGGTACTGTGTGCAGTTCTGGAGCCCCCAGCACATAAAGGACATGGAACTGTTGGAGAGAGTCCAGAGGAGGGCCGCAAAGATGATCAGAGGAATGAAGCAGCTCTGCTATGAGGACAGGCTGAGGGAGCTGGGACTTTTCAGCCTGGAGAAGAGAAGGCTTCCAGGAGACCTTATAGTAACCTTCCAGTATCTGAAGTGGCCTACAGGAAGGCTGGAGAGGGACTATTGACAAGGTCTTGTAATGACAGGATGAAGGGGAATGGGTTCAAACTGGCAGAGAGGAGATTTAGGCAGGATGTTAGGAGGAAATTTTTTGCAGTGAGGGTGGTGAGACACTGGCACAGGTTGCCCAGGGAGGTTGTGGCTGCTCCCTCCCTGGAGGTGTTCAAGGCCAGGCTGGATGAGGTCTTGAGTGACCTGATCTAGTGGGAGGTGTCCCTGCCTATGGCACAGGGGGGTTGGAACTGGATGATCTTTGAGGTCTCTTCCAACCTAAACCATTCTATGAGGTGGAGAGAGGTTCTCCTGCCCCTCTACTCTGCCCTGATGAGGCTGCATCTGGAGTACTGTGTCCAGTTCTGGGCTCCCCAACTCAAGAGGGACATAGAAGTGCTTGAGAGAGTCCAGCACAGAGCCACAAAGATGCTGAAGGCAATGGAAGAGCTCTGTTAGGAGGAGAGCCTGAGGGAGCTGGGGCTGTGCTGCTGGGAGAAGAGGAGCCTGAGAGGTGACCTCAGCAATGGTTCTAAAGATGTGCAGGTGAGTGGCAGGAGGTTGGAGCCAGACTCTGCTGGGTGATGCCCAGGGACAGGACAAGGGGCACTGGGTGGAAGCTGAGCCATAGGAAGTTTCATGGAAAGATGAGGAGGAATTTTGTCACTGTGAGGATGACAAAGCACTGGCACAGGCTGCCCTGGGGGTTTGTGGAGTCTCTCTCTCTGGAGATATTCAAGACCTGCCTGGATGTGTTCCTGTGTGATCTGGTCTAGGAGATGCTGCTCTGGCAGGGGGTTGGACTGGCTGAGCTTTGGAAGTCCCTTCCAGCCCCTGACACTCTGTGATTCTGTGACAGGGTTGCAAAGCCCTGGAACACATTGCTCAGGGAGGTGGAGGAGTCAGCATCCCTGGAGGTATTGAAAAGCTGCATGGATGTGGTGCTGAGGGATGAGGTTTAGTGGTAGTGTCTTAGCAGCTGTGGTGAGATTGCAAGCTTTAGGTGAGCAGTTGGACTTGAAGGTCTCAAAGGTCTCTTCCAACCTCAGCAGCTCTACGGCTCTGTTTGAAGGAGCAGATTACATAAAGACCTTTTTAAGTGTACTTTGACAGGGGTGAATAACAACGCAGTGCACAGGGAAAGAGGACATGAATCAGCCTGCAGCTTCAATTCTCCATCAGGCTGGAGGTGTTTGCAGCCAGGCTGGCAGAGGCTGTGAGCAGCCTGATCTAGGGTAGGGTGTCCCTGGGCATGGCAGTGGGGTTGGAACTAGCTGATGCTTGTGGTCCCTTCCAACCCTGACTGATTCTATCATTCTAAGGCAGAAAAGGTAGTTTCACTGCTGTCCAGCTCAAGTTGTTCACCATGACTAGGGGGAATGGAGCAAAGCTGGAGGTGGGGAGATTCAGACTGGATGTGAGGCGGAAGTTGTTGAGCATGAGAGTGGTGAGAGGCTAGAATGGGTTGCCCAGGGAGGTGTTTGGAGCCAGACCCCTGGAGGTGTTTGCAGCCAGGCTGGCAGAGGCTGTGGGCAGCCTGCTCTAGGGTAGGGTGTCCCTGGGCATGGCAGTGGGGTTGGAACTAGCTGATGCTTGTGGTCCCTTCCAACCCTGACTAATACTATCATTCTAAGGCAGAAAAGGTGATTTCACTGCTGTTCAGCTCAAGTTGTTGAGCATGAGAGTGGTGAGAGCCTGGAATGGGTTGTCCAGTGGGGTGGTTGGGGCCACATCCCTGGAGGTGTTTGAAGCCAGGCTGGAAGAGGCCTGGGTCCCAAGAGGTTCCATTTGAACAGGGGTTGGAACTGGATGATCCTTGAGGTGCCTTCCAACCCTGACTGATTCTATGATTCTATATTTCTGTGATTCTTGTGGTCCCTTCTAGCCCTGACTTATTCTATGATTCTATGTTTCTATGATCCTTGTGGTCACTTCCAACCCTGCCTGATTCTATGATTCTATAATTGTGTGAATCTATGATTCTATGATCTAGGGTAGGGTGTCCTTGGGCATGGCAGGGGGGTTGGAACTGCCTGATCCTTGTTCTCTCTTCCAACCCTGACTGATTCTATGATTCTAGATGTAACAGCTCATCCCCCTCCTCAGTTTTTGCCAAAAGCAGGCTGCTCTAGCACATCAGTTAAGCACCACAGGTCATGTTTCCTCCTTATTGCCTGCAGCTTGATAGGGTGATGAAGGAAAAAAAAAAAATATCAACCCAAAAAACCAACCCAAGGTAGAGTAAAAAGGAAGGAAGGAGCATGAATAGATCCCCTGGAAGCTGGAGATCAGTGGGTAGCCAGGTTCCTATTTTGCTGGGGAGGAGGAAATGCAGATTACAGAAAAGCCTAGACAATAATGCTTGGAGGCTATTTAAAAATCCATCAGACCTCTAAAATCTGCCATTAGGGACGCTGCAGTCCCAACATCTACTGCATAAAAAAATAAAAAAATAAAAAAAAAAAAGTCATATTAAACTAACTTCTTATTTAGCTGTTACTTGTAGTGCNAAAAGAAAAAGAGAAAAAAAAAATCCCAGGCTATTAGGCAAACCAGCATCGTTTCAGAGCAGGCCACCAGCAGGTTGCCAAGACTTAAAAATAGCAGCTGCCTTGAAAATTGTCTTTAAGCATGAGAAAGGGAGAAGCTCAGCACTTAAATCCAGACCTGGAGCCAGCAAAAGGTGAGCTGGGATGTGGCTGCCAAGAATGGAGGCGCTGGAGGGATGCCGAAAAATCTTGAGGTGGTTGCCATTAGATTGGGTTGCACCTGGGATGCATTTCAGGGGAATGAGGCATGGAAATCACACCACAAGAGGATGCTGAGTCTTGAACTCCAGGATTCTTTTATGAAGGCCAAGTGTAAGGTCCTGCATCTGGGTGGGTGCAATCCCAAGCACAAATCCAGGCTGGGTGGGGAAATGGCTGAGAGAAGCCTTGAGGGAAAGGACCTGGGGGTCTGGGGTGAAATTAATCATAGAATCATGCAGTGGTTTAGGTTGGAAGGGATTTCTCTTCTTCCCCACAGATCCTTTACCTCTTGATGAGCATTAAGAGATCCCCTATTGTGCTTGGTTGGAAGAGACTCTCAAAAGCCATCTTGTCCAATGTCCCTGCAGTAAGCATGAACACCTCGAACTAGAAAAGGCTGCCCAGGGCTACATCAAGTCTGATCTTGAATATCTTCAGGCATGGGACCTCAAACACACCCTTGGGCAACATCTTCCAATATTTGACCTCTCCCGTTGTAAAGAACTTCCTCCTTAGCATCATAGAATGGTTTAGGTTGGAAGAGACCTCAAAGCTCATCCAGTTCCAACCTCCCTGTGCCATAGGCAGGGACACTAGAACAGGTTGCTCAAGGTCTCATTGAACTTGGCCTTCAACACCTCCAGGAAGGTTGTGGAGCACAGAAGCACAGAATGAGATCGAAGATCACATTAGAATCATAGAATGATAGAATGATTTAGTTTGAAGGGAGGTCAAAGCTCATCCAGTTCCAACCTCCCTGTGCCATAGGCAGGGACACCTCCCACTAGAACAGGTCACTCAAGGCCTCATCCAACCTGGCCTTGAACATCTCCAGGGAAGGAGCAGCCACAGCTTCCTTCACGTCCAGCACCCTCCAGGGGCTTCAATGTCATAATGCACACATTTGAGCTTAGGGAGGGAACAGTCAGAAACCCACAAATTCAATTTGGATTTCTCTCCTGCCGAAAGATGAGAATCATCAACACTGCCAAGCTTTTAGATGCTTTCCCCATCTGCATAATATCTCATTTCAAAGTGCCTTCTTTTATTGTGCCATGCAAAGAAGTTAGGGGGGAAAAAAAAAAAATCAAAAAGTAATGATGAAAGATGAATTTATTTCCTTTCCTTCCATGCCAATGCTTCTACTTTATATTAATTTTCCTCTCTCTCTCTCTCTATTTTTTTTTAAGGTGTTTTAATTTGCATTCATTGTTTCTGCTCTTTCACCCAACCATGTGAACAAAGATTTCAACATGTCACTGGGCCTCCTAATAAATAAAAGGCCGTTAAAAAAAAAACCCTACCAACCTGTCAGAAGATCAAATAACACATCACTGAATATTGGAAGATGCCCAGAGATGGGAATTAAAAATGTCACTGCTGCAAAGAACACAATTTGGTGCAGCCAGCGCCAGGCAAGCCCATGTCAAACAGGCAGCAGAGGCAATAATGAAGATGCTCAACTACATTTGCAACCCCTGAATTGCATCTTAATTGTGGGCAGAGGACCAACAGAACCTAGTATGAACCCAAGTGACCTTTACAGTTCTGTTCCAACACAATGAAGAAGCTCAACTACATTTTCAATCCCTTGATTGCATCTTAATTGTGGGCAGAGGACAAACAGAGCCTAGAATGAACCCGGATGACCTTTACAGTTCTGTTCCAACACAATGAAGAAGCTCAACTACATTTTTAATCCCTGAATTGCCTCTTAATTATAGGCAGAGGACCATCAGAACCTAGAATAAACCCAGATGACCTTTATAGTTCTCTTCCAACACAATAAAGATGCTCAACTACATTTGCAATCCCTTGATTTCATCTTAATTGTAGGCAGAGGAGCAACAAAATCTAGAATGAATCCAGATGACCTTTACAGTTCTTTGCCAACACAATGAAGATGCTCAACTACATTTGCAGTCCCTGAATTGCAACTTATTTGTGGGCAGAGGAGCAACAGAACCTAGAATGAACCCAGACGACCTTTATAGTTCACTTCCAACACAATGAAGATGCTCAACTACATTTGCAATCCCTGGATTGCCTCTTAATTGTGGGCAGAGGACCAACAGAACCTAGAATGAATGCTGATGACTTTATAGTTCTCCTCCAGCACAAGGAAGAAGCTGAAATACATTTGCAATCCCTTGATTGCATCTTAATTGTAGGCAGAGGACCAAAAGAACCTAGAATGAACCCAGATGACCTTTACAGTTCTCTTCCAACCCAATCAATTCTAGGAGTCTATGAAGAAGCAGAAACTGTGCA
Source organism: Psilopogon haemacephalus (assembly GCA_013396835.1). Classification (NCBI taxonomy): domain Eukaryota; kingdom Metazoa; phylum Chordata; class Aves; order Piciformes; family Megalaimidae; genus Psilopogon; species Psilopogon haemacephalus. The sequence continues at coordinate 80,419 of VWZI01018722.1, forward strand.
CTAGAAATATGTGGGGATGTGTGTTCAGGTCTCTCCTCTGTGGTGCCCAGCCACAAGACAAGGAGCAAGAGGCACAAACTGTAACCCAGGGGGTTCTATTTGAACAGGAGGTGAAACTTGTTTGGTGTGAGGGTGTTGGAGCCCTGGAGAAGACTGCCCAGAGAGATTGTGGAGTCTCTGTCTCTGGAGAGATTCCAAATATATCTGGGCAGTGTGATCATAGCATCATAGAAAGAGAGCATCACAGAATCATAGCATGATAGAAACAAAGAATCATAGCATCACAGAACCATGGAATCATAGCATCATAACATCATAGTGTCATAGAATCACAGAGTTATAGAATCACAGTCATAGAATCAGTCAGGGTTGGAAGGGTGCACAAGGATCAGCCAGTTCCAACCCCACTGCCATGCCCAGGGA
>VWZI01018722.1:88057-104025 GCA_013396835.1 Psilopogon haemacephalus
CCTCTCCCCCAGCACTCTGGCTGGTTTGCCACTTTTATCTGTCTAATTAATGAGTGCAGTAGCTGCAAATGTGGCTCCAAGAGCTGCTGAATGCCAGAGCTAACTGGGAAATGAAACGCAGGAAATTACTGGAGAGTGAGATTTCCCATCCAAATGTTGATATTAAAATGGCCCCAGCAGCCAGCAAGTCAATGATGGAGATGAATGAGGAAACAAAAGGGTGCTGTGGATTTTGTTCAACCATTCATTTCCCAGCTCTGTGCATACAGGGCCTCTTCAAATGTGAAATTAGAGGCTGGAGACTTGAATCATCTCTTTGGAAGTGCTCTGGCTCCAAAGCTGACGTGGACCACAACTTTAATGTCATTTTCTCTCTTTATCTTTCCAATATAAGATGCTGGCAGGTGGATTTTTGTTTTCATCTTTGTCTGAGATAGCTCAGAACTGATGCTGGGCAGGGCTGCGACTTCTCAGATCTGTTTGTGCTCACTGAGGCCCTTTCTGAAGGTCAGGGCAGGGTTGCACAGCCAGGGGCTGCTTCTAGCAGGGAGAAGCTGATGGGGAGAGCTCCTGCCAAGGGCTGGGCTGCAGAGAAGCTCTGTCTGAGACTTGCTGCTCTGCACACCAAAGGCACTGCCACAGCTTGTGCCACACCTTAGGGGCAGGAAGGCAGAAGTGGCATCTGTTGGGATGAGCAGCCAGGGCAGGTGAGCCTCAACCATCCAACAAGCGATTGCATCCCATGGATGGCATCTTCAGGAGTAAGCTGAGGGAATCCCAGAGTCAAGCATCTTTTTTTTTTTTTTTTTCTGGCCACTGTACAAGCAGGACTCTGTCCCTTCTGCCTTCCATCCCAATCCCTGTCTTCCTAAATCCAGTCCTAGAACCCAGCTCCTGAGTCTAGCTCTCATATTCTCTTGAGTCCAGTCTGGGACATGCCCAGTGCCTAACCCCAGGATCTCTGTCTCTCCATTCCGTGAGATTGCTCTTTCCATCCCAGCTGGTTGAGTTTCACCCCCACCCCATCAGTCTCTCTCCCTCCTTCCTTTTCTCTTCCCTTTGGGTGGGCAGAGGGGGTTCATGTTGACCCTGCCACTCCAATGATGGCCTGAGCCTTGATGTTTTCCCATACAGATCTTAAGAATTATAAGCATTTCCCTTATTTCTTTAAAGACATGCTGAGATTTAAAACAACAATTACATTAATAAACAATTAAAACCAGTTCTTTCATAGAACCACAGATTAGAACAGAATAGAATAAGACAGAATAGGACAGGATAAAACAGAACAGCATAGAACAGAGTAGAACAAGCCAGGTTAGAAGGGATCTCAACTATCATCCAGTTTCAACCCTCCTGTACCACAGGCAGGGACACCTCCCACTAGAACAGGTCATAGAATCATGGAATCCTAGAATGGTTTAGGTTGAAAGGCAGCTCAAAGCTCAGCCAGTTCCAACCCCCCTGTGCCATAGGCAGGGACACCTCCCACTAGAACAGGTCGCTCAAGGCCTCATCCAACCTGGCCTTGAACCTGGCCAGGGAGGTTGTGGAGCATAGAATCATAGAATGGTTTATGTTGGAAGGGAGTTCAAAGCTCGTCCAGTTCCAACCCCCCTGTGCCATAGGCAGGGACACCTCCCACTAGAACAGGTCATAGAATCATGGAATCCTAGAATGGTTTAGGTTGAAAGGCAGCTCAAAGCTCAGCCAGTTCCAACCCCCCTGTGCCATAGGCAGGGACACCTCCCACTAGAACAGGTCACTCAAGGCCTGATCAAATTCTGTGCTTCTGTGCTCCACAACCTCCCTGGGCAACCTGTGCCAGTGTCTCACCACTCTCATTGCAAACAACTTCCTCCTGACATCCAGTTTAAATCTGCCCTCTGCCAGTTTAAACCCATTACCCCTCATCCTGTCATTAAAGGTCATCCAGTACAACTCCCCTGCCAGAGCAGGATCACCTAGAGTAGGTCACACAGGAACACAAGTTCCTCAAGTTACTACAATGGCCTCAAGTTGCAGCAGGAGAGGTTTAGGTTGGGCAGTGAAACTTCTTCACTGTANGCTGCCCACAGCTGCTCTTGCCCAGCACACAGTTGCTGTCTGGGCTGCACTCACCCTTGCTCTAATGTTAAAAGTCAGCTTCCAAAGGGGACTATCACAGTATGCTTTAGGTTGGAAAGGACCTCAAAAATCATCTAGTTCCAACCCATCTGGTGGGATATCACCTGCTGTCCACATGTTAGTTTTGACAGCTACCTAAATTGTTGGGTAAGGGCTTTTTGTTTTTATTTTTTTGCCCCTAGCCTTCCTCACAGCTCCATCCAATCTTTGCTGGCACCTCACTATAGCAAAGCACCACCTTCTGCCTGCAAATATTTGTTCATGGACAGCTGAAAATGCTCAGTGAAATATGCAGCCTGCAGACGAAGAGTAATCACCCAGGATTGAATCACAGTTGGAACCTGAAGTTCGTCTGGGCCCAGAAGGATGTCAGCTGTATGTGAGCATATTAAGATGCAGCAAACGATGGAGAAACCCAAATTGACCCCATAATAAATCCCAGGCAGCAAATCCAAGTACAGATATTAATAGCAAAACAAAATATGATACAAGGACAAAGACAGTGCAGAAGGAATCTGAATGGAATTCCAGAAGGAATCTGAACTGGATTCCAGCAGTATCATCATTTCACACCAATCCTCCTCAAACCTTCCTGCTCAGATCACAGATTCAGGGTTGGAAGGGACCATAAACATCATCCATTTCCACTTTCTTGCCATAGAATAGTTTAGGTTGGAAGGGAGCTCAAAGCTCATCCAGTTCCAATCCCCCTGTGCCATAGGCAGGGACACCTCCCACTAGGACAGGTCATAGAATCATAGAATGGTTTAGGTTGGAAAGGATCTCAAAGCTCATCCAGTTCAGACCCCCCTGTGCCATAGGCAGGGACACCTCCCACTAGAACAGCTTGCAGGAGACCTCAATCAACATGACCTTGAACACCTCCAAGAAGGGAGCAGCCACAGCCTCCCTGGGCAGCCTGTGCCAGTGTCTCCTCATATCTCATATCAGTGCTGGGCCCGATTCTGTTCAACATATCTACTGATGATCTGGACAAGGAGATTGAGTCCAGCATCAGGAATTTTGCAGATGACACCAAGCTAGGAGAAGGTGTGGATGTGTTCGAGAGTAGGAGGGCCCTGCAGAGGGACCTGGCCAGGCTGGATGGGTGGGCAGAGGCCAATGGGATGAGATTGAACAGGGCTAAGTGCTGAGTTCTACAATTTAGCCACAACAAGCCCAGGCAGTGCTAGAGGCTGGGGACAGAGTGGCTGAGAGCAGCCAGGCAGAGAGGGACCTGGGGGTGCTGGGAGATAGGAGCTGAAGACGAGCCAGCAGTGTGCCCAGGTGGCCAAGAAGGCCAATGACATCCTGGCCTAGATCAGGAATAACCAGTAGGACCATTCTGCCCCTGTGTTCAGCACTGCTCAGGCCACATCTTGAGTCCTGTGTCTGGTTCTGGACCCCTCAATTTAAGAGAGATATTGAGGTGCTGGAAGGTGTTGAGAGAAGGGCAGCAAGGCTGGGGAGGGGCCTGGAGCACAGCCCTGTGAGGAGAGGCTGAGGGAGCTGGGGATGTGCAGCCTGGAGAAGAGAAGGCTGAGGGCAGAGCTCATTGCTGTCTGCAGCTACCTGAAGGGAGGTTGTAGCCAGGTGGGGTTGGGCTCTTCTGCCAGGCAACCAGCAACAGAATGAGGGGACACAGCCTCAAGCTGTGCCAGGGGAGGTTCAGGCTGGATGTTAGGAGGAAGTTGTTGCCAGAGAGAGTGATTGGCATTGGAATGGGCTGCCCAGGGAGGTGGTGGAGTCCCTGGAGATGTTCAAAAAACGCCTGGGTGGGGCAAATAGGGCCATGGTCTAGTTGCTTGGCTAGGGTTGGGTGCTAGGTTGGACTAGATGAGCTTGGAGGTCTCTGCCAAGCTGGCAGATTGTGGAGTCTCCCTCTCTGGATATATTCCAAACTTGCCTGGATGCGTTCCTGTGTGATCTGCTCTAGGAGATGCTGCTCTGGCACAGGGCTGAGCTTTGGAGGTCCCTTCCAGCCCCTGACATTCTCTGATGCTGTGAACTAATAAAAGGCAGAGTAAGAACCTCTCAAGTGGTTTACTTACAGTAGACATCCACTCGTATAGACTTGATGGCTGGGGAGCCCAAACCGTTCTCAGCCTTGCAGTAGTAGCGTCCCCCTTGGTGCCGCTGGATGTTGGATATCCTCAAGGTCTCATTGAAGACACTGGAGTCTTGAAATCTATCAGAGGCACTTCCTGCTGTTTTGGTCCACCTGATCTGAGCAAGGACCAAAAAAGACTGTTACTTCAAGTCACTCAAAAGGAGGAGAGCAGAGAGGTCTTCAAGAAAAAGAAAAAAAAAGGGAGAAAGTGAAACCCATCCGTGGTGGCCAGAACTGCTCCAGGAAACTTCTTATTTCACATTTGTAACCCCCCCCCCCCAAAAAAAAAAAACTTTTTGTGGGTCAGGAATTTCTTCCCCCCACACACTACTGAAATTTACCAGATGAGCTCAGTTGGCTTGGATTTAAGATGAAGCTCTATGTACAGCAAGGCAAACTTAGAATCATAGAATCATAGAATGGTTTAGGTAGGAAGAGACCTCAAAGCTCAGCCAGTTCCAACCTCCCTGTGCCATAGGCAGGGACACTAGAACAGGGTGCTCAAGGTGTCATCGAACTTGGCCTTCNATTGAACTTGGCCTTCAACACCTCCAGGAAGGTTGTGGAGCACAGAAGCACAGAATGAGATCGAAGATCACATTAGAATCATAGAATGATAGAATGATTTAGTTTGAAGGGAGGTCAAAGCTCATCCAGTTCCAACCTCCCTGTGCCATAGGCAGGGACACCTCCCACTGGAACAGGTCGCTCAAGACCTCATCCAGCCTGGCCTTGAACACCTCCAGGGAGGGAGCAGACACAACCTTCTTGGGCAACCTGTTCCAGTGTCTCACCACCCTCATCGTGAAGAATTTCTTCCTAACATCCTGTTCAAATCTCCCCTCTGCCAGTTTGAACCCATTCCCCCTCATCCTGTCATTACAAGACCTTGTGAACAGTCCCTCCCCAGCCCTCCTGTAGCCCCCCTCAGATACTGGTAGGCTGCTATAAGGTCTCCTGGCAGCCTTCTCTTCTCCAGGCTGAAAAGCCCCAACTCTTTCAGCCTGTCCTCATAGCAGAGCTGCTGCAGCTCTCTGGTCATCTTTGTGGCCCTCCTCTGGACTTCTCAAGCATATATATACAATTTACTATCTTTACAAGGATATATAAATTAGATATATAAATCCAAACTGCCTCCTGGACAACCTTCCAACCTAACCCATTCCATGATTCTATGACAAAGAAAACTGCCCAGGAGGGGCTCAGAGATACCCTCTCTTTCTCCCTCTACTTTCTCAGACAGGCAAAGTAAAGCAACCAGCAAAGCTGAGGTTGTTATTTGTTAGTGGAGAGATTAGAGCAGGGTGAAGAGGGAGTGAAAAGGAGCAGCACCACAGAACAGAGTGGGACAAGTTGTTTGCTTTTGGGCTTTTGATCCCTCTCAGCAGACCAATGAATGATACAGGCAGACCCTAAAAGTGAGGGAGGGTGAGATGCTGGCACAGGTTGCCCAGGGAGGTTGTGGCTGCTCCATCCCTGGAGGTATTGAAGGCCAGGTTGGATGAGGCTGAGTGACCTGTTCTAATGGGAGGTGTCTGTCTGTGGCACAGGAGGGTTGGAACTGGCTGAGCTTTGAGCTCCCTTCCAACCTAAACCATCCTATGATTCTATGACCTGTTCTAGTGGGAGGTGTCCCTGTCTGTGGCACAGGGGGGTTGGAACTGGATGAGCTTTGAGCTCCCTTCCAACCTAACAGGTTCTATGATTCTCCGATTGTTTTCTTTTCACTAGCAATAATTTGGGTGGGTGCAATCCCAAGCACAACTGCAGGATGGGTGGGGAATGGCTGAGAGCAGCCCTGAGGAACAGGCCCTGGGGGTCCGGGTGGATGAGATGCTCAACATGAGCTGACAGTGTGCACACACAGCCCAGACAGCAACTGTGTGCTGGGCTGCAGCAAGAGCAGCTGTGGGCAGCAGGGCAAGGGAGGGGATTCTGCCCCTTGGCTCTGCTCTCCTCACACCCCACCTGGAGTACTGTGTGCAGTTCTGGAGCCCCCAGCACAAGCAGGACGTGGAAGTGTTGGAGAAAGTGCTAGGGACCACACCCCTAGAGGTGTTTAAGGCCAGGCTGGATGAGGCTGTGGCCGGCCTGATCCAGGGTAGGGTGTCCCTGCCCATGGCAGTGGGGTTGGAACATGAGGATGGTGAGAGCCTGGAAAGGGCTGCCCAGGAAGGTGGTGGAAGCCTCATCCCTGGAGGTGTTTGCAGCCAGGTTGGCAGAGGCTGTGGGCAGCCTGATTTAGGGTAGGGTGTCCCTGGGCATGGCAGGGGGGTTGGAACATGAGGGTGGTGAGATCCTGGAAGGGGTTGCCCATGGAGGTGGTGGAAGCCTCATCCCTAGAGATGTTTAAGGCCAAGCTGGATGAGGTTGTGGCCAGCCTGATCCAGGGTAGGGTGTCCCTGGGCATGGCAGGGGGCTTGGAACTGGATGATCCCTGTGGCCCCTTCCAACTCTGACTTCTTCTATGATTCTTCTTCCTTATATCCAACCTAAACTTTCCCTGGAATATTTCCAGCCTCAGCTGGCTAGAGATTATTCCCCCAGGGTGCAGAGACACCTGAGTTACACCCTCCCCAGTCTTCACCTAGAACTGGGGTCCAAGCCTCAGTGACTTGCACAAGAACACATGGCTACCAGAGGTCAACCTCCTTTTCATCAGAGAACTCCTCCTGGACAGGAGGGATTGCCTCCAAAAGGCTGCCACATGAAAAATTCATGAGCAGCTGGAGCCTGAGTAGCTCCTTCTCCCCTTGAAACCAGAGCAGGTGTGGGCTTCAGAGGCTGGAATTTCAACAAATAGTACATCAAAACCCTCCCCTTCTCTTTCTGTCTCGTTAAATTCATCCCTCTGACTAGCTCTGCCCTCTTGCCAAGTGACCTGCAGCACCCTCGCAGGGTCTTGCTGCTCTGGGCTGAAGCAAAAGATGCTAAACTCCACCTCTGCAAGGCTGCACGGGAGAGAGCCACGATTGGCACTGCTATATTTACCAGCCTCGGGCTCTCTGCTCTCCTATTCTAAACTGTTGGCTCCAAGGCTTTTTGAAATCATCCATCCCCGTCTGCTGCCGGATAATTTGGGAACGCAGGAAGCTTCTGACTGCTGTGGAATGGGATCTTTATCATGGAATCATAGAATCAGTCAGGGTTGAAAGAGACCACAAGGATCAGCCAGTTCCAACCCCTGTTCAAATGGATCCTCCTGGGACCCAGTTTGTGCCTGTTGCCCCTTGTCCTGTCCCTGGGCACCACTGACAAGAGTCTGGCCCCAGCCTCTTCCCCTCATAGGTCACACAGTCATAGAATCAGCCAGGGTTGGAAGGGACCACAAGGATCAGCCAGTTCCAACCCCCGTTCAAGCGGAACCTCTTGGGACTCAGTTTGTGCCTGTTTCCCCTTGTCCTATCACTGGACACCACTGACAAGAGTCTGGCCCCAGCTTCTTTCCCCTCATAGGTCATAGAATCAGTCAGGGTTGGAACCTCTTCGGACCCAGTTTGTGCCTGTTGCCCCTTGTCCTGTCCCTAGGAACCACTGACAAGAGTCTGGCCCCAGGCTCTTTCCCCTCATGAGTCATAGAATCAGTCAGGGTTGGAAGGGACCACAAGGATCAGCCAGTTCCAACCCATGTTCAAATGGAACCTCCTGGGACTCAGTTTGTGTCTGTTGCCCCTTGTCCTGTCCCTGGGCATCACTGACAAGAGTCTGGCCCCAGCCTCTTTCCCCTCACAGGTCACAGAATCATAGAATTAGTCCTGCCATGCCCAGGGACACCTTACCCTACATCAGGCTGCCCACAGCCTCTGCCAACCTGGCTGCAAACACCTCCAGGGATGTGATATGAACTTCATAGAATCATAGAATCAGTCAGGGTTGGAAGGGACAAGGATCAGCCAGTTCCAACCCCCCTGCCATGCCCAGGGACACCCTACCCTACATCAGGCTGCCCACAGCCTGGCTGCAAACACCTCCAGCCATGTGGCCCCCAAACACCTCCCTGGGCAACCCATTGCAGGCTCTCACCACTCTCATGCTCAACAACTTGCTCCTCACCTCCAGTCTGAATCTCCCCACCTCCAGCTTTGTCACCGTGAGGAGATGGGGAGACAGTTTGATGCAAACTAGTTCCATTTATTACATGCATTTGTTCATCTTATATATGCTTAGATATTCTAAAGAAGGCAGTGTGTAACTACTCTATTGGCTGTTTACCCATCTGAACAGCTAAAGCTAACACAGAGATTGGCTTCACTAAAAAGATGAAGTCACGCATCTCTACTTGATCCAAAATACATCTGCCTAACATCAAAAACTGCAAGTTCTTTGTTTTACCTTTTTATCAGAGTTGTTTTTTTTTTTTTTTTTTTTAAACAACCTCTGAGGTCGTCCTGCTGTTGGCTCCACCAGACACCACATTCCTGCATGGCCTGTACTTAGAGCCTGGGTGTCAACTCCTGCAATTTAGAGCCTGGGTGTCATCCCTTAAACCCCCACTGTTTTTTTCCTGCATTCTGTTTCCATTTCATTACCAAGGCTTCCTTATCTCCAGGTCTTGACACAACATATCTGTTTCATTATGAATCTGGGTATCCACACAGCTTTGCTCCATTCCCCCTAGTCCTGTCACTCCCTACCACTGAGCCCTTCTAAACTGCCCCTCCCCAGCCTTCCTCTAGGTCCCCTATGGATATTGCAACGGAGCTCTAAGGTCTCCCCAGGGCCTGCTCTTCTTCAGGCTGAGCAACCCAAACTCTCTCAGCCTGTCCCCACAGGGCAGGGTGCTCCAGCCCTCTGATCACCTTTGTGGCCCTCCATTGAAGCCACTCCAAATAGTCTCATGCCCTTACTCTGTTTGGGGCCCCAGACATGGGCACAGTCCTCCAGGTGAGCTCTCACCAGAGCAGAGAGGCAGAATCACCTCCTTTGATCTGCTGCCCACCATGAAAAAGCACCAAAATCCCTGGGTTGAAACAGCAGGGGGAAAAAAATCATCTTATTTGGATCCTCCTTGTAGCACCTTGTTTAGCTGAACCAGTTTCTGCTTCTTTATGAGAGGGTGGTGGAAATATCAATATACACTTTCTGAAGCCACCTTTGTGTAGTCTGTTGAATGATTAATTGCAGCAATTTATCCTAATCTGACAATGATCTTTTTTTTTTTTCCTCGTGACTTCTAAGCTGTTTCAGACACACGCACAACAGAAAATTAGCTTTTCTATGCTGAATAATCAATATACACCTGGCTACAAATGTGGCACTGAATAATCAATACACATCTGGCTACAGATGTGATACAGAATAATCAATACACATCTGGCTACAAATAGGGCATTGAGTAATCAATACGCATCTGGCTGCAAATAGGACATGGAATAATCAATACACATCTGGCTACAAATGTGGCACTGAATAATCAATACACATCTGGCTACAAATGTGGCAGTGAATAATCAACACACATCTGGCTACAAATGTGGCACTGAATAATCAATATACATCTGGCTACAAATAGGGCAAAGAATAATCAATACACATCTGTCTATAATGATGGCACTGAATAATCAATATATATCTGGCTATAAATGTGGCACCGAATAATCTGGCTATAATGATGGCACTGAATAATCAATTTGTATCTGGCTATAAAGATAGCAGTGAATAATCAATATACATCTGGCTGTAAATGTGGCACTGAATAATTGAGTAATCAATGCACATCTGGCTACAAATAGGGCATGGAATAATCCACATACATCTGGCAATAAATGTGGCACTGAATAATTGAGTAATCAATGCACATCTGGCTACAAATAGGGCTTGGAATAATCAATATACATCTGGCTGTAAATGTGGCACTGAATAATTGAGTAATCAATGCACATCTGGCTACAAATAGGGCTTGGAATAATCAATATACATCTGGCTGTAAATGTGGCACTGAATAATTGAGTAATCAATGCACATCTGGCTACAAATAGGGCTTGGAATAATCAATATACATCTGGCTGTAAATGTGGCACTGAATAATTGAGTAATCAATGCACATCTGGCTACAAATAGGGCTTGGAATAATCAATATACATCTGGCTGTAAATGTGGCACTGAATAATTGAGTAATCAATGCACATCTGGCTACAAATAGGGCTTGGAATAATCAATATACATCTGGCTGTAAATGTGGCACTGAATAATTGAGTAATCAATGCACATCTGGCTACAAATAGGGCTTGGAATAATCAATATACATCTGGCTGTAAATGTGGCACTGAATAATTGAGTAATCAATGCACATCTGGCTACAAATAGGGCTTGGAATAATCAATATACATCTGGCTGTAAATGTGGCACTGAATAATTGAGTAATCAATGCACATCTGGCTACAAATAGGGCTTGGAATAATCAATATACATCTGGCTGTAAATGTGGCACTGAATAATTGAGTAATCAATGCACATCTGGCTACAAATAGGGCTTGGAATAATCAATATACATCTGGCTGTAAATGTGGCACTGAATAATTGAGTAATCAATGCACATCTGGCTACAAATAGGGCTTGGAATAATCAATATACATCTGGCTGTAAATGTGGCACTGAATAATTGAGTAATCAATGCACATCTGGCTACAAATAGGGCTTGGAATAATCAATATACATCTGGCTGTAAATGTGGCACTGAATAATCAATATACATCTGGCTACAAATGTGGAACTGAATAATCAATATACACCTGGCTACAAATGTGGCACTGAATAGTCAATACACATCTGGCTACTAATAGGGTATTGAATAATCAATATATATGGCTACTAATAGGGCACGGAATAATCAATACATATCTGGCTACAAATAGGGCTTGGAATAATCAATATACATCTGGCTACAAATAGGGCATGGAATAATCAATATACATCTGGCTATAAAGATGGCACTGAAGGGTGGAAGTTCATTCGCTGTGCAAAGCAGGAAAATCCTTTCTCTAGCATCAAGAAGAATTTACAATTGGGACCTCATTGCTCTCTACTAACTACCTAAAGGAAGGTTGTAGCCAGGTGGGGTTGGGCTCTTCTCCCAGGCAACCAGCAACAGAACGAGGGGACATAGTCTCAAATTGTGCCAGGGGAGGTCTAGGATGGTTGTTAGGAGGAAGTTGTTGGCAGAGAGAGTGATTGGCATTGGAATGGGCTGCCCAGGGAGGTGGTGGAGTCCCCATCCCTGGAGGTGTTGAAGCAAAGCCTGGATGGGGCATGAGTGCCATGGTCTAGTTGATTGGATTGGGCTGGGTGCTAGGTTGGACTGGATGAGATTGAAGCTCTCTTCCAACCTCTCTGATTCTATGATTCTATGAACAAGGAAGACCAAGTTCAATGGATTTCACACAGCCTTGCTTCCCTTGAGGTCACTTCAAAATCATCAACAGCTACAAAAGCATTCATGGAATCCCAGTCTGGTACAGGTTGGAAGGGACCTCTAGGGACTATCGAGTGGGAGGTGTCCCTGCCTATGGCACAGGGAGGGTGGAACTGGATGATCTTTGAAGTCTCTTCCAACCTAAACCATTCTACGATTCTATGACTATCTCATCCAATCCCCTTTCTTAAGCAGGGGCACCCACAGGAGCTTGCCCAGTATCACAATGTCCAGGTGGCTTTGGAATCTCCACAGAGAAGGAGTCTCCACAACCTCTCTGGGCAGCCTGCTCGAGGAGCTCCAGCAGCCTCACACCAAACAAGTTTCTCCTCCTGTTCAGATGAAACCTCCTGGGTCCCAGTCTGTGCCCATTGCAATTTGTCCTGTCACTGGGCACCACTGACAAGAGTCTGGGCCCATCCTCTTGCTCCCCTCTCCCCTTTAGCTCCTGTTGAGCTAATTAAAAAGATCCACTCTCAGAGTGCTCTCCTGCAGGCCAAACAGCCCCAGATCATAGAATCAAAGAATCACAGAATGTCAGGGGCTGGAAGGGACCTCAAAAGCTCATCTGGTCCAGCAGCCCTGCCATAGCAGATCACACTGGAATGCATCCACATGGTTCTTGAACATCTCCAGAGAGGGAGACTCCACAACCCTCCTGGGCAGCCTCTTCCAGTGCTCTGTCACCCTCACAGGGAAAAAAATCCTCCTCAGGTTCACATGGAATCTCCTATGGCTCAGCTTCCACCCATCGGCCCTTGTCCTGTCACTGGGGACCACTGACAAGTGTCTGGCCCCATCCTCTTGCTCCCCTCTCCTCTTTAGCTCTTGTTGAGTTAATTAAGAAGATCCCCTCTCAGACTGCTCTCCTGCAGGCCAAACAGCCTCAGATCATAGAATCAAAGAATCACAGAATGTCAGGGGCTGGAAGGCACTCCAAAAGCTCATCAGGTCCAGCCCCACTGCTTAGGCAGGATCACCCAGAGCAGATTACACAAGAATGCATCCAAACAGTTCTTGAATACCTCCAGAAAGGGAGATTCCACAACCTCCCTGGGCAGCCTCTGTCATTGATCTGTCACCTTTACAGAGAAAAAAATAATCCTCCTCATGTTTCCATGGAAGTACCTGTGGCTCAGCTTCCACCCATTGCCCCTTGTCCTGTCCCTGGGCATCACCCAGCAGAGCCTGGCTCCAGCCTCCTGCCACTCACCTGAACATCTTTAGAGCCATTGCTGAGGTCACCTCTCAGGCTCCTCTTCTCCCAGCAGCACAGCCCCAGCTCCCTCAGGCTCTCCTCCCAACAGAGCTCTTCCATTGCCTTCAGCATCTTTCTGGCTCTGTGCTGGACTCTCTCAAGCAGCTCCCTGTCCTTGAGCTGGGGGGCCCAGAGCTGGAAACAGCTGTCTCAGCCTTTCCTGCTCACAGAGGTGCTCTAGGCTCTTCAGCATCTTTGTGGCCCCCACTGGACTCTCCAGGAGCTTCCAGCCTCTTTTGAAGTGGGGAGCCCAAAGCTAGACCCAGGACTCCAGCTGTGACCTCCTTAGGGCAGAGTGGATTAGAAAGTGAACCTCCCTTGACCTGCTGGCAACAGTCTTGGTCACTCACTCCAGGAGAGACTGTTTGCCTTCTTGACCTTGCTGGCTCTTGGAGAACTTATTGTCCCCCAATACTCCAAAATCCTTCTTTGTGGAGCTGCTACCCAGCAGGTCACCTTTCACCTGCAGTGCTGCAGGTTCATCACACAATTACACCTTTCTGCTGGGCAACTACTTATTGGCCACCAACTAAATGCTGAGGTGATGCCACAGCTAACCATGACCTCCAGACCAGTCCCACCACTGCTCTGAACTACCAGGTAACCGAAGAGGTGAGAGATTTTTTGCTGCACAAAGCATAAAAGAATGAGTTAGAAGTCTCACATCATCTCTACCTGAACCTTCCACAATTGCCCTTGAAATAAAGTCTGTAGTGATCGTCCCACTCTGTTGGTTATAACTTCTAGAAGATCACAGAGTTGTTTATGTTGGAAAAAAGGCTCTTAAGAACATTAAGTCCAACCATAAAACCAGCACTGCCAAGTCCACCACTGAACCATCTCATCTACAGGATGCTGAAGAACTGGCAAGGGTACAGAGGCAAGCCCCAGGACTCATGAAAATGACAGCATCAAGCCCAAGAGTACTGTGTGCAGTTGTGGAGCCCCCAGCACAGGAAGGACATGGAACTGCTGGAGAGGATCCAGAGGAGGGCCACAAAGAGCAGAGCTGCTGCAGCCCTCTCAGCATATGAGGACAGGCTGAGAGAGTTGGGGCTCTGCAGCCTGGAGAACAAGAAGACTGCCAGAAGACCTTATAGTAACGTTCCAGTATCTGGAGGGGGCTTACAGGAAGGCTGGGGAGGGACTGTTCACAAGGTCTTGTAATGACAGGATGAGGGGGAATGGGTTCAAACTAGTGGAGGGGAGATTTAAACGGGATGTTAGGAGGAAGTTCTTCACAGTGAGGGTGGTGAGACACTGGAACAGGTTGCCCAGGGAGGTTGTGGCTGCTCCCTCCCTGGAGGGGTTGAAGGCCAGGCTGAATGAGGTCTTGAGTGACCTGATCTAGTGGGAGGGGTCCCTGCCTATGGCACAGGGGGGTTGGAACTGGATGATCTTTAAGGTGTCTTCCAACCTAAACCATTCTATGATTCTATGATTCTAAGAGTGCAAGTATCAAACAAACAAAACAAAAAAAAAAAATCAGGGTAAAGCAATCAACATCTGGAAAACAGACATGAGAGACTCAAACTTGATAGCAGATCAATTCTCAACATAAAAGGCAAAGTCAGGGCAATCGTGAGGTGGATCAGAAATCACTCTGCATTTGCTCAGCCAAAGATATTAACAGGAAACTTCTTGCATCCAAGATGCCCTAAACATTAGCAGTGCCTGGGCACTTTCACAGGAGTGCAGGGGCTGCAGCATGCATCTAGAGAGGGGAAATCTCCTTGCAGCCACCACCAGGATCCTGCTCTAGAGCACACACAACACCATCTGGGACTGGATTTCCACCAGTCCAGTACCTTTTAACATCTACAATCTCTGTGCTGTCCACTCCAGCACCTTAACATCCTCTTAACATCCCCAAACAATGTGCTGTCCACACACTGCCCAAAGACATGAAAACACAGGATCCTGGCAGAGGAATAACCCTGCAGCAGTAGCAGAGAATCATGGAATGGTTTAGGTTGGAAGGGAGCTCAAAGCTCAGCCAGTTCCAACCCCCCTGTGCCATAGGCAGAGACACCTCCCACTAGAACAGGCCATAGAATCAGAGTCGTTTAGGTTGGAAGGGAACTCAAAGCTCAGTCAGTTCCAACCCCGCTGTGCCATAAGCAGGGAGACCTCCCACTAGAACAGGCCACTCAAATGCCTTCATCACCTCCAGGGAGATTGTGGAGCACAGAAGCACAGAATGTGATCTTTGCTTCTGTGCTCCACAGCTTACCTGAGCAACCTGAACCAGTGTTTTGCCCCCTTCACTGCAAACAACTTCCTCCTAACATCCACTTTCAGTCTCCCCTCTGCCACTTCAAACCCATTCCTCCCTGTCCTGCCATTATGAGACCTTGTCAATAGTCCCTCCCCCCAGCCCTCCTGGAGCCCCCTTGAGATCCTGGAAGGCTACTCCAAGGTCTCCTGGAATCCTCTTCTCCAGGCTGCAGACCCCCAACTCTGTCAGCCTGTCCTCACAGCAGAGCTGCTGCAGCCCTCTCAGCATCTTGCTTGCTAAGGGACTGACCTGCCTGGAAAGCACTTCCATGGAGCTAGGAGTGCTGGTGGACAAGTTCACCATGAGCCAGCAACATCACTGGTCAGGCCACGTCTTGAGTACTGTGTCTAGTTCTGGTCCCCTCAATTCAAGAGAGATGTTGATGTAGAGGAAGGTGTCCAGAGAAGGGCAGCAAGGTTGGAGAGGAGCCTGGAGCACAGCCCTTCGAGGAGCTGGGCTTGTTTATCCTGGAGAAGAAAAGGCTCAGAGTAGACCTCAATGCTGTCTACAACTACCTAAAGGGAGGTTGTAGCCAGGTGGGGTTGGGCTCTTCTGCCAGACAATCAGCAACAGAATGAGGTAACACAGCCTCAAGTTGTGTTAAGGGAGATATAGGTTGGATATTAGGAAGAAGTTGTTGCCAGAGAGAGTGATTGGCATTGGAATGGGCTGCCCAGGGAGGTGGTGGAGTCCCCATCCCTGGAGGTGTTGAAGCAAAGCCTGGATGGGCACTGAGTGCCATTGGCTAGGGCTGGGTGCTAGGTTGGACTGGATGAGCTTGGAG
>VWZI01018722.1:104058-118115 GCA_013396835.1 Psilopogon haemacephalus
TCCTATCCCCTTGTGGCCAACAAAGCAAATGGTCTTCTGGAGTGCAACAAGGAAGTTGTGGCCAGCAGGTCAAGAGAGGTTCTGTTGCCCCTCTACTCTGCAGCAGGGAGGCCACAACTGGAGTATTGTGTCCAGTTTTGGGCTCCCCAGTTCAAGAGCGACAGGAAACTGCTGGAAAGAGTCCAATGAATGGTGACAAAGATGTTGAGGGGCTGGAGCCTCTCTGTGAGGAAGAAAGGCTGAGAGACCTGGGGCTATAGAGCTTGGAGAAGAGCGGCCCCAGGGGGGATCTTCTCAATGCTCAGCAAGAACTAAAGGACTTGAGCTGTGCAAGAGGATGGGACCAGTCTCTTGTCAGTGGTGTCCAGTGATAGGACAACAGGCAACAGGCACAAACTGGGTCCCAGGGGGTTCCACTTGAACAGGGCTTGGAACTGGATGATCCTTGTGGTCCCTTCCAACCTTGACTGATTCTATGATTCTACAACCTATGAAGGGGAAGAGGCTGGGGCCAGACTCTTGTCAGTGGTGTCCAGTGATAGGACAAGGAGCAAACTGGGTCCCAGGAACTTCCATTTGAATAGAAGGAGAAACTTGTTTGGTGTGAGGGTGCTGGAACCCTGTAGCAGGCTGCCCAGAGAGGCTTTGGAGTCTCATTCTCTGGAGGGATTCCAAAGCCACCTGGACACTGATGCTGGGCAAGCTGCTGTGGGACGACACCAGGGTGAGACTAGATGCAGCTGGGGGGTTGGACTGGATGATCTCCAGAGATCCCTTCCAATCCTTAGCAGTCTATGACTCTGATTCTGTCAAAGCCCACTTGATCCTAAATAATTCCTTCTATCCCAGGTTTGCAAACAAAGGGTCTTACATGGCAGGTGGTCTTCTGTGCACAGCCTTCCAGAAGCCAGCTTCACCCACATTTATTACTGCCATGCAGCCTGACACAGAAGTGGTCCCAATCACCCCAGTTAGTATCCAGAGGTGATCTCTTCATCCAGCCTGGGTGCAGAGATGTCAGAAGAGGACAGAAATCTTCACAGCTACTGTTCTGCCACAAACCCAATGGCACTTGAAAACCAGAGGCCATCAACCAGATGCCCAGGGGGGTGGTTGGGGCCACATCCCTGGAGGTGTTTGCAGCCAGGTTAGCAGAGGATGTGGGCAGCCTGATCTAGGGTAGGGTGTCCCTGGGCATGGCAAGGGGGGTTGGAACTGGATGATCCTTGTGGTCCTTTCCAACACTGACTGATTCTGTGATTCTATGAATTGAGACATTGGAATGAGTTGCCCAGGGAGGCTGTGGCTGCTCCCACCCTGGAGGTGTTGAGGACCAGGTTGGATGAGGTGTTTAAGAATAGGCTGGATGAGGCACTTGGGGCCATGGTATAGTTAATTAGAAGGTGTGCTAGGAATGGGTTTAAACTGGAAGAGGAAAGATTGAAAGTGGATGTTAGGAGGAAGTTGTTTGCAGTGAGGGTGGTGAGACACTGGCACAGGTTGCCCGGGGAGGTTGTGGCTGCTCCCTTCCTGGAGGTATTTAGGACCAGATTGGATGAGGCCTTGAGCGACCTGTTCTAGTGGGATATGTCCCTTCCCGTGGCACAGGGAGTTTGGAACTGGCTGAGCTTTGAGCTCCTTTCCAACCTAAACCATTGTATGCTTCTGTGACCTGTTCTAGTGGGAGGTGTCCCTGCCTATGGCAGGGGGTTGGAACAGGCTGAGCTTTCAACTCCCTTCCCACTTAAACCACTCTCTGATTCTATGAATTTCAGCATTCCCAGAACTCCTCATCTCCCTCAAGAGCAACAGAGGCATAAAAAAAAAAAATGTGTGTCTGTCATTAAACTCAGAAGAGTGGAGTCTAAACAGAGGGAGAAAAAAAAGGAAGCTGCTAAAGAGGCTTTTTTTCCTCCTTTAAAGTCACTCTTCATAACAGGAAGGCATTTGAAAGTGACAAAGCCATCTTCAGATCCAGGCAGCTTCAAAATGATGCCTTTTTGGTTTTGCTTTTTTTTTTTCTTTCCTCCCCTCTTTTCCACCAACCCTTTCAGGCAGTTACTTCTGCTCCTCTTTCTCTCCACAGTATCACAGAACCATTTTGGTTGGAAGGGACTGCTCAGGTCATCGAGTCCAACCATCAACCCAACACTGCCACAGTAATTAAACCATGGTTCAAAGACTGATGTCTGCACTCCAGGGTCAGTGGCTCCACCAACACCCTGGGCAGCCTGTTCCACTGCCTGGCCACTTTTGCAGGAAATAATTTCCCCCCCTTCCCCCGCAATATCCAACCTAAACCTCCCCTGGCACAACTTGAGGCCACTTCCCCTCATTCTATCACCTGATACTAGGAAGAAGAATCATGGAATCTGTCAGGGTTGGAAGGGACCACAAGGATCAGCCAGTTCCAACCCCCCTGCCATGCCCAGGGACACCCTACCCTAGAGCAGGCTGCCCACAGCCTCTGCCAGCCTGGCTGCAAACACCTCCAGGGATCTGGCCCCAAACACCTCCCTGGGCAACCCATTCCAGGCTCTCACCACTCTCATGCTGAAGAACTTCCTCCTCACATCCAATCTGAATCTCCCCACCTCCAGCTTTGCTCCATTCCCCTTAGCTCTGTCATTACCTAAGATCCTAAAGAGTCTCTCCAAAGCTTTTTTGTAGGTCCCTTCAGATCCTGGAAGGCCACAAGAATGTCACCTGTGAGCCTCCTCTTTTCCAGACTGCACAGCCCCAACTCCTTCAGTCTGTCCTCATAGCAGAAGTGCTGCAGCCCTCTCAGCATCCTTGTAGCCCTTCTCTGCACACCTCCAGCATGTCCACATCCCTCTTGTCCCAGGGGCTCCAGAACTGAATGCACTACTCCAGTTGGAGTCTCAAAGACTGACCCCACCTGATGCCAAATTCCTATCAGGTATAGTGTGCCCAGCAGGAGCAGGGAAGTTCTTCTGCCCCTGTGCTCAGCACTGCTCAGCACACACCTTGAGTGCTGTGTCCAGNTATCTAGCTCAGGGCACACAGAAACACATCCAGACAGGCCTGCAAAGGCTTCAGACAAGGAGACTCCACAACCCCTCTGGGCAGCCTGTGCCCATGCTCTGGGACCCACACAGGCAAAAAGTTCTCCCTTGGGAATTGTGACCTGTGTCCTGTTCTGAACCACTCCATTTAAGAAAGATGTTGTTTCATCCAACCTGCTCCTGAACACTCCAGGAAGGTCGTGAAGGACAGAAGCACAGAATGTGATCAAAGACCAAAGATGTTGAGGTGATGGAACATGGCCAGAGAAGGGCAGCAAGGCTGGGGAGGGGCCTGGAGCACAGCCCCAAGAGGAGAGGCTGAGGGAGCTGGGGGTGTGCAGCCTGCAGAAGAGGGGGCTCAGGGCAGAGCTCATTGCTCTCTGCAGTTACCTGAAGGGAGGTTGTAGCCAGGTGGGGTTGGGCTCTGCTGCCAGGCACCCAGGGACAGAAGGAGGGGACACAGCCTCAAGCTGTGCCAGGGGAGGTTCAGGCTGAATGTTAGGAAGAAGTTGTTGGCAGAGAGAGTGATTGGCACTGGAATGGGCTGCCCAGGGAGGTGGTGGAGTCCCCATCCCTGGAGGTAATAACAAGGAGGCTGCATGAAGCACTTAGTGCCATGGGTTAGTTAATTAGAAGGCTTTAGGTAATAGGTTGGACTCAAAGATCTCGGAGGTCTTGTCCAACCTGGTTAGTTCTGTGATTTTGAGTTGTAGAGAGCAATGAGGTCTCCCCTCAGCCTCTTTGTCCCCACACTAGACAACCCCAGCTCCTCAGCTACTCCTCCCAAGCTCTGTTCTCCAGACCTTTGTCCACCTTTGTTGCCATTCTCCAGACATGCTCCAGCACCTCAATGTCCTCCTGGGAGCGAGGAGCCCAAATCTAAAGGCAGTACTCAAGGTATGACTCACTAGTGCCATGTGCAGGGCCACGACCCCCATCCCTACGCATTTCACTCTTCATCAAGACACTTAGGAGGAAGAAACTGTTCAGCAACAACAGGTTTTGTAGAGCACACACCAAATGCTGTCACAGACTTGGAACAAGCACAACTGAGAAGGACAGAAGGGAAGGTTTCTCCTCTGCTCCCTTCAGTAACACAACGCTCGAGGCCATCCTGCAGCAACCACTAGAGGAGATATTTTTGGGAAGACTTGAGGACTTCAAGCTGACTGACAAATGTCACCCACAAAAGTGCCTGTAAAGAAGGAAAGAAAAGAGCAGCTGCTGGTGTCAGCATGGCTGCACGTGGGGTGGGAACAAAGGTTGGAGCAGAAGACCTTTCTGTCCTGCTGGGGAATCATAGGATGGTTTAGGTTGGAAGGGAGCTCAAAGATCATCCAGTTCCAACCCCCCTGTGCCATAGGCAGGGACACCTCCAACTAGATCAATATGCTCAAGACCTCATCCGACCTGGCCTTGAACATCTCCAGGGAGAGAGCAGCCACAACTTCCCCGGGCAACCTGTGCCAGTGCCTCACCACCCTCACTGTGAAAAACTTCCTCCTAACATCCCTTCAAATCTCCCCTCTGCCAGTTTGAACCCATTCCCCCTCATCCTGTCATTCCAAGACCTTGTGAACAGTCCCTCCCCAGCCCTCCTGTAGTCCCCCTTAAGATACTGGAAGGTTGCTATAAGGTCTCCTGGCAGCCTTCTCTTCTCCAGGCTGAAAAGTCCCAACTCTCTCAGCCTGTCCTCATAGCAGAGCTGCTGCAGCCCTCTGAACATCTTTGTGGCCCTCCTCTGGACTCTCTCCAGCTATTCCATGTCCTTCTTGTGCTGGGGGCTCCAAAGATGCTTGACATACCTTCTCCAAGGGAGATCTAATCTAAAGCACTCTGTGGCTGCAGAGCATTCACAGAAGCCTGTCAGTGCTAGGTTCAACTCCTTAGCTGTGTTCCTTTTACCCAGGAACATAGTTCTGAATTTCCAGGGACACTGTTTAATTTCATAGAGCAGAAAACGATGCTCTGTGCTCAAGCAGCTTGTAATTGAGACTGAGAGCCAAATATTTTTAAGACAGAAGTAAACCCCTTCCCACCTCAACTATTCTATGACTCTCTGAACTCTCAGAACTGCAGAAGGCAAAGTGCCACCACACACACTACTGCATCATCAACAGATGTCCCAGAGAGGAAGCTAAGGCCTCATCTCTGAAGATATTCAAGGTCAGCATTGATGCAGAATTGATGTTTTGAATCATTGAATGGTTTAAGTTGGAAGGGAGCTCAAAGCTCATCCAGTTCCAACTCCCCTGTGCCATAGGCAGGGACACCTTCCACTAGAACAGGTCACTCAAGGCCTCATCCAACCTGACCTCCAACACCTCCAGGGAGGTTGTGAGGCACAGAAGCACAGAATGTACTCAAAGATCACGTTCTGTCATTCTGTGCTCCACTACCTCCCTGGGCAACCTGTGTCAGTTTCTCACCACCCTCATTGCAAACAACTTCCTCCTAGCATCCACTTTCAATCTCCCCTCTGACACTTTAAACCCATTCCTCCTCATCCTGGCATTACAAGACCTTGTCAATAGTCCCTCCCCAGCCTTCCTGGAGCCCCCTTCAGATCCTGGAAGGCCACTCCAAGGTCTCCTGGAAGCCTTCTCTTCTCCAGGCTGCACAGCCCCAACTCTCTCAGCCTGTCCTCACAGCAGAGCTTCTGCAGCCCTCTCAGCATCTTGGTGGCCTCCTCTGCTCTGGCTCCAACACTTCCATGTCCTGCTTGCATTGGGGGTTCCAGAACTGCACACAGGACTCAAGGTGGGGTGTGAGGAGAGCAGAGGAAAGGGGCAGAATCCCTCCCAGCCTTCCTGGAGCCCCCTTCAGATCCTGGAAGGCCACTCCAAGGTCTCCTGGAAGCCTTCTCTTCTCCAGGCTGCACAGCCCCAACTCTCTCAGCCTGTCCTCACAGCAGAGCTGCTGCAGCCCTCTCAGCATCTTGGTGGCCTCCTCTGCACTGGCTCCAACACTTGCATGTGCTGCTTGTGCTGGGGGCTGCAGAGCTGCAGACAGTGCTGCAGGTGGGGTGTGAGGAGAGCAGAGCAAAGGGGCAGAATCCTCTCCCCAGCCTTCCTATAGTCCCCTTTCAGATACTGGAAGAGGAACCTGTCAGTGAATAGTCTACTGTTGGAATTACTTTGGATGCCACCACGGTCTTGGTGTGGTTTTGTTTTTTTTTGTTTTTTTTTTTAGTTGCCACAAGAACTGTATTTTGAAAGGGAGAAAAAGGGGGAAAAAAGGCTCTTCAAAAGAAAATATTAGTTAAAAAAAACAAACCAAACCAAACAAAAACAACATAACAAGCCCTTGGTGTGTGTTAATTTGAGGCCATGCCCCTGATTTGCTGCAGCTCAGGAACTCTTGGGCTTGTTGCAGTGCCTGACTCGTGCTCAGCGACTGCTGATGCCTTCTTGGCCTTTCAAGTTCTGCTGATAGCACTTTCAGGGCAAGCTGCCTGCTCAGCTGTGCTGCCAACTCTCTCTTGTCACCCTGTCTCCTCTTTTCCCTCCTCTCTCTGCTGCCCCCCCCATCCCAGTGCTCCCCCTTTGCGAGCACAACAAGATGTCATCTCCTCTCTTTGTCAGAGCTGCTAAAACGAGTTCAGCCTCGGGATCTCACTCCTGTTTTTAGCTCGGTGTGACTCTGAGGTGTAATTCAGCATGTGTGAAGGTTGGCTCCTGGGGAAGATAAAGCTGCTGGGGGTCAGGGCTGGGCTGGCCACCAGAGGAGAGCTTGAGGCTCTCCATGAAGCCCTCTGCCTGCCAAAAGGGAAGAGGGAGGGAAGAAGGGATAGAGACTGATGGGGTAGGAATGATACTCAACCAGCTGGGATGGAAAGCAAAGTCCCATGGAACAGACTTCAGGAGAGACAAACCAAGAGCCAACTGAAATGGTGATGGTGATGGTGATGGTGATGGTGATGGTGATGTCTCAGACTGGACTCAGCAGCAAATAGGAACCAGATTTAGGAGCTGGATTCTGGAACTGGATTCAGGAATACCTAAAGAGAGGTTGTAGCCAGGTGGGTTTGGGCTCTTCTCCCAAGCAACCAGCAACAGAACAAGAGGACACAGCCTCAAGCTGTGGCAAGGCAGGTTCAGGCTGGATGTTAGGAGGAAATTAATAAGGGGACACAGCCTCAAGCTGTGGCAAGGCAGGTTCAGGCTGGATGTTAGGAGGAAGTTAACAGATGCTTCCCTGTGACCTCATTGCTGTCTACCTGAAGTGAGGTTGGGCTCTTCTCCCAGCCTACCAGCAACAGAACAAGGGGGCACAGCCTCAAGTTGTGCCAGAGGAGGTCTAGGCTGGATGTTAGGAGGAAGTTGTTGGCAGAGAGAGTGATTGACATTGGAATGGGCTGCCCAGGGAGGTGGTGGAGTCCCCATCCCTGGAGGTGTTTAAGAAAAGCCTGGATTGGGCACTTAGTGCCATAGGATAGGGCTGGGTGCTAGGTTGGACTGGAGGGGCTTGGAGGTCTCTTTCAACCTGGCTGGTTCTATTCTATTCTGAGCCACATTGAGATGGAAGGCAGAAAGTACAGAATTCTCCTGGGACAGTGGCCAGGAAAGAAGAGGCTTGCTCTGCTTGCTCCTCACGATGCCCTCCATGGGCTGCAATCCACTGTTGGGCAGCTGAGGCTCACCTATCCTGGTCTACAGATGCCACCTCTGCCATCCTGCCCCCCAAGGTGTGGCACAAGCTGTGGCAGTGCCCTTAGTGTGCAGAGCAGCAAGCCTCAGGCAGAGTCTTTCTGCAGCCCAGCCCTTGGCAGGAGCTCTCCTCATCAGCTCCCCCATTCTAGAAGCAAACCTGTGCTGATTCAATGATTCAGTGATTCTATGATTCTGATTCAGTGATTCTATGATTCTGTGATTCTGTGGCAGTGCCCTTGGTGTGCAGAGCAGCAAGGCTCAGGCAGAGCCTTTCTGCAGCCCAGCCCTTGGCAGGAGCTTTCCCATCAGCTTCTCCCTGCTGGAAGCAAACCTGTGCTGATTCAGTGATTCAATGATTCTGTGATTCTATAATTCTATGATTCACTGATTTTGTGGCAGTGCCCTGGGTGTGCAGAGCAGCAAGCTTGAGGCAGAGCCTTTCTGCAGCCCAGCCCTTGGCAGGAGCTCTCCCCACGAGCTTCTTCCTGCTAGAAGCAGCCCTTAGCTGTGCAACCCTACCCTGAACTTCATAAAGTGCATCCCTGAGCTGGGAACAGACAGCACCTCCTAGAATTGGTTCTACTACAGCTCAAACCAGGACAAAATCCTGCTGATGTTCCTGGATCACTGAGATTTAAGATTTAATTCAGAAAGGTGTCTGGCAATAAGGGTGAGGTTGCAGCTCCAGTCTCAGAGGCTTGCAGCAGAGGATGTGCTGGGGGAAATGATGATGAGATCCAAGACAGATGTAAAGACAGAGCCTGGTGGTCATCAGCTTCCCCTGCTTGGAAGGGATTTGCCTCAGAGCCTCTCTGTGCCCCACGCCTGCTGGCAGAGGTGTTGGAAGCACAGACTTGGCTTTTCCAGATCACCTTTAATGAAGTTTTAAAAAATGGGAACCAGGTTTTAAGTCAACAGCCTGATATTGCAGCTGGAGAAATCAATAAGCTGGCTGCTATTTGCAGAAGACAATGCAGTGGAAAAGAAGAGCCTTTTATGCCCTGTGGTTTGTAATGCTCCAGCTCAGGGGGTTTAATTTCTGCCAAGGAGATGTGGGACAGAAACGTGCCTGGCTTGCTGTTGGGATGCATGGGGATGAGCACACACAGAATGCATCAGGTTGGAAGGAGCCCTCCAAGGCCACTTCTGCAGTTGTCAGGAACTCCTCCAACTGCACTGTCTGCAGTTCTGGAGCCCCCAAAACAAGAAGGACTGGATGGTCTCCAGAGATCCCTGCCAAGCCAATATCCAGTACCTGAACGGGGGCCTACAGGAAGGCTTGGGAAGGACTACTCACAAGGTCTTGTAATGACAGGATGAGGGTGAATGGGTTCAAACTGGCAGAGGGGAGATTTAAATGGGATGTTAGGAGGAAGTTGTTCACAGTGAGGGTGGTGAGACACTGGAAGAGGTTGCCAAGGGAGGTTGTGGCTGCTCCCTCCCTGAAGGTGTTGAAGGCCAGGCTGGATGAGGTCTTGAGCGACCTGATCTAGTTGGAGGTGTCCCTATCTATGGCACAGGGGGGTTTGAACTAGAGGAGCTTTGAGCTCCCTTCCAACCTAAACCACTCTGTGATTCTATGACCTGTTCTAATGGGAGGTGTCCCTGCCTATGGCACAGGGGGATTGGAACTGGATGATCTTTGAGGTCTCTTCCAACCTAAACCATTCTATGATTCTAAGCCCCAGGATGCTGGGGTTCTTTGCTTCTGTGACCAGGAAATTCCAAAGAAGGAGAGGTTGCAGCCTTAAGTACATCCATCCTGAAGCCCCTGACACAAGGACATGGAAGTTTTGGAGCCAGTCTAGAGGAGGCCATGAAGAGGCTAAGAGATCTCCAGCAGCTCTGCTCTGAGAACAGGCTGAGAGAGTTGGGGTTCTGCAGCCTGGAGAAGAGAAGGTTTCAAGGAGGCCTTGGAGTGGCCTTCCAG
The DNA here is from genome assembly GCA_013396835.1 of Psilopogon haemacephalus. Lineage (NCBI taxonomy): Eukaryota > Metazoa > Chordata > Aves > Piciformes > Megalaimidae > Psilopogon > Psilopogon haemacephalus. Next base: position 113,667 of record VWZI01018722.1, read on the forward strand.
GATCTGAAGGGAGCTCCACGTCTGGGGAAGGACTATTGACAAGGTCTTGTAATGGCAGGACAAGAAGGAATGGGTTTAAAGTTTCAGAGGGGAGATTGAAAGTGGATGTTAGGAGGAAGTTGTTTGCAGTGAGTGAGGGTGGTGAGACACTGACACAGGTTGCCCAGGGTGGTTGTGGAGCACAGAAGCACTGAATGGGATCTTTGATCCCACTCTGTGCTTCTCTGCTCCACGACCACCCTGGAGGTGTTGAAGGCCAGGCTGGAGGAAGCCTTGAGTGACCTGTTCTAGTGGGAGGTGTCCCTGCCTATGGCACAGGGGGGTTGGAACTTCATGAGCTTTGAGCTCCCTTCTACCCTAAACCCTTCCATGATTCTCTGATACTGCTGCAGGGGAGATTCCCCTGCCAGAATCCTGTGTTTTCATGATTTTGGTCACTGTGTGGACAGCACATCGTTTGGGGATGTTAGAAGGTTATGGGTGGTGCAAATCCAGTCCCAGATGGTGTTGTGTGTGCTCTAGAGCAGGTTCCTGGTTGTGGCTGCAAGGAGATTTCCCCTCTCTAGATGCATGCTGCAGCCCCTGCACTCCTGTGAAAGTGTCCAGGCACTGCTGACTTTTATTGCATCTTGGACTCAAGAAGTTTCCTGTTAATGTCTTTGGCTGAGCAAATGCAGAGTGATTTCTGATCCACTTCATGATTGCCCTGACTTTGCCTTTTATGTTAAGAATTGATCTGCTATCGAGTTTGAGTCTCTCATGTCTGTTTTCCAGATGTTGATTGCTTTACCCTGATTTTTTGGGGTTGTTTTTTTTTTATACTTGCACTCTTGGGCTTGATGCTGTCATTTTTGCCCCTATTACAAGAAGGATGTGGACATGCTGCAGTGTGTCCAGAGAATGGCCACAAGGATGCTGAGAGGGCTGCAGCAGCTCTGCTGTGAGGACAGACTTGAAAGAGTTGGGGCTGTGCAGGCTGGAGAAGAGAAGGCTCCCAGGAGACCTTCTTGTGGCCTTCCAGGAGACCTTCTTGTGGCCTTCCAGGATCTGAAGGGAGCCTACAAGAAAACTGTGGAGGGACTATTTAAGCTTTCAGGTAGTGAGAGGACTAGGGGGAATGGAGCAAAGCTGGAGGTGGGGAGATTAAGCCTGGATGTGAGGAGGAAGTTGTTGATCATGAGAGTGGTGAGAGCCTGGAATGGGTTTGCCCAGGGAAGTGGTTGGGGACACATGACTGGAAGTGTTTTTGTCCAGGCTGGCAGAGGCTGTGGGCAGCCTGATCTAGGGTAGGGTGTCCCTGGGCATGGCAGGGGGGTTGGTACTGGCTGATTCTTGTGGTCCCTTCCAACCCTGACCGATTCTATGATTGTAATGGTAGGATGAGTGGCAATAATTTTGAGCTGGAAGAGGGAAGATTTAGCTTGGAGACTAGGAGAAAATTCCCTATAATCAGGTTGCCCAGGGAGGCTGTAGATGTGCCCTCTCTGGAGGTGGATAGAGCCTTGAGTAACCTGCTCTAGTGGGAGGTGTCCCTGCACAAGGGAAGGGGCTTTGGAACTAGATGATCTTTGAGGTCCCTTCCAACTCAAACCATTCTATGAATCTGTGACCTTAAAATAACACTAAAGAACAACAACAACAAAAAAATAAAGGTCTAAGTCTCTTTTAGCCTATACCTGACACAGCTAAGAAAGCTTTTGGCAAGATATTTATTCGTGGTAAAGAAACTGAGAACTGTGTTTGTGTCCTACTGGATATGATTTTTTTTTTTTTAATTTATTATTATTATTTTTCAATTCTGAACCTGAGGAGGAGAAAATGTCTGAGGAAAAAAAAACAAAAACAAAACAGCACAGTAATCACAAATAGCATCATTCATGTCTTGTTGAGCTTTCCTGGCATACCTTTAAATGACTCCCATGAGTGCCAAGGAGAAGGATCTGGGAACAGTTCCCATAGATCAAGAGAACTGCAAATAGACATTAAGAAAGGGAACAAAAAACAAAACAAAACAAAACAAAAAAACCCAAGAAAATAAAATAATCTGGTTCAGCTGGCAGATAGAAACTTAATATCCTAAAGGCATCCTCCAACCAAAATGAGTCTCTAAAAGCAGAGTGAGAAGTAAGGAAGTCATCAGGTTTGCAGCAGCAACAAACTGAGCTGATTCTCAAAGAGGAATGAAGACACCTTGGAAAGTCAGAGTGGAATTGTTAAGGTTGGAAAAGTCCTCTAAGGTCATCAAGTGCAACCTTCTACCCAACACGTCCACAGCCACTAAACCATGAGGCAGATCTGATGTCTGAACACCTCCAGGGATGGTGACTCTAACATCTCTCTGGGCAGCTTGTTCCAAGTTTGGGCATATCATAGAATCAGTCAGGGTTGGAAGGGACCACAAGGATCAACCAGTTGCAACCCCCCTGTGCCATGGGCAGGGACACCTCCCACTGGAACAGGTCACTCAAGGCTTCATCCAACCTGGCCTTCAACACCTCCAAGGAGGTTGCGGAGCACAGAAGCACAGAATGGGATCTTTGCTTCTTGTGCTCCACAGCCTACCTGAGCAACCTGTGCCAGTGTCTCACCACCCTCATTGCAAAAAACTCCCTCCAAACATCCACTTTCAATCTCCCTCTGCTGTCCACAGCCTCATACAGCCTCATGCTTGAGAACTTCTTCCTAATATCCATTCTGAATCTCCCCATTTCTACCTTGGTTCCATTCCTCCTACTCCTATCACTCCCTGACAGCCTAAAAAGAACTTCCTCCTCACATCCAGTCTGAATCTCCCCACCTCCAGCTTTGCTCCTTTCTCCCCAGTCCTGTCACTACCTGATAGCCTCAAAAGTCCCTCCCCAGCTTTCTTGTAGTCCACTTAAGATACTGAGAGGCCACAAGAAGGTCACCTGGGAGCCTTCTATTCTCCAGACTCAACAGCCCCAACTCCCTCAGTCTCTCCTCACAGCAGAGCAGCTCCAGCCCTCTGATCATCCTTGTGGCTCTTCTCTGCACACCTCCAGCATGTTCACATCCCTCTTGTCCCAGGGGTTCCAGCACTGGATGCACTACTCCAGGTGGGCTCTCAGTAGTGTGGAGCAGAGGGGCAGGGTCACTTCCCTCACCCTGCTGCCCACACTGCTCTTGCTGCAGCCCAGGCTCTGGTTGCTCTCTGGGCTGCCAGAGCACACTGATGGACACAATGACACTGGGAAAGAGAACACAAGCAAGAGGTCTCCCCTCAGCCTCATTTCCTCCAGCCTGAACAACTCCAGGTCCCCCAGACACTCCTCACTGGACCTGTACTCCAGACCCTTTACCAGCTACATTGCCCTTCTCTGGACCTGCTCCAGTACCTCAAAGTCCTTTAAAGTGAGGGACCCAAAACTGATTGCAGAACTTGAGGTGTGGCATCACCACAATTCCTGCTCTGCTCCTGCTGATCCAAGTCAGGATGCTGTTTGCCTTCTCAGCCACATGTTGGCTCATCTTCAGCTAGCTACAGACCAACCACCTCTGTGCTGTTTCCAGCCTCTCTGCTCCCACTCTGGAGCCTTCATGGGGGTGTAGGAGCCAGTACATGGCCTTCACAGGCTCACAAGATGCTAGAGGTTGGAAGAGACCCAAAGAGACCACCAAGTCCAACCACCCTGCTAGAACAGGATCACACAACCTATCTCAGGGCACACAGGAACACAACCAGATAGGCCTGGAAAGGCTCCAGAGAAGGAGACTCCACAACCTCTCTGGGCAGCCTGTGCCACTGCTCTGGGACCCACACAGGCAAGAAGTTCCCCCTTGTGTTGAGCTGCAACCTCCTGTGCTGCAGCTTCCATCCATTGCTCCCTGGCCTGTCTCAGGGAACAGTGAGCAGAGCCTGTGTCTCTCCCCTCCTTCCTGACCCCCAGCCCTCAGATGTTTATAAACATTTATTATTTCCCCTCTGAGTCTTCTCTTCTGCAGACTAAGCAGCCCCAGGTCCCTCAGCCTCTCCTCATCAGGCAGTGCTCCACTCTCCTCAGCATCCTCATATCCTTCCCTTGGACTCCCTCCAGCAGATCCCTGTCCCTCTTCAACTGGGGAGCCCAAAACTGAAGGCAGTATTCACGATGAGGTCTTACCAGGGCAGAGAAGAGGGGAAGGAGATCCTCCCTTGATCTGCTGGACACACTCTTCTTAATGCACCCCAGGATCCAATTGTCCCTCTTGGCCACAAAGGCACATTGCTGTGATGTGTCTTACTGAGCCTCACCCCGCTGAACTCATCCCCACATCCAGCTCTGTCTGCTGAGCCTCACCCCAATGAACTCACCCCCACGTCCAGTACTGTCTGCTGAGCCTCACCCCAATGAACTCACCCCCATGTCCAGCTCTGTCTGCTGAGCCTCACCCCAATGAACTCACCCCCATGTCCAGCTCTCTCTGCTGAGCCTCACCCCAATGAACTCA
>VWZI01018728.1:1079-14765 GCA_013396835.1 Psilopogon haemacephalus
AATAATTTCTCTGCCCTTTGTGTTTGAGATTACTTTATAAGCATACTTAAATGAATAGCAATAAGAAAATTAGAAAAACATCCACGCAAAATTTGAAAATATTTACTGAAGAAAAATAAAGGTCTCATACAACTCATTTATTAAATTGGATGTAACAGTGACACTCATCTAATGAAATAAGTGTTACCACATGTCTAACCAAACTATCACAGCTTGAATATTGTCACAACTATATCATAATAAAGACTCTAAGCTCTCCCTTTATCAATTCACATAGAAATAATAATTTTCTTAAATATTTTAAGCTTTTTTTAGTGTTAAAAAAGTAAATCTCATAAACTATATTGTGCTAAACCGTTTTCCAAAATCTAGTATCCATTTATTTTTCACTAACACATTTTACAAAAACATTTAATTCACTGATGAAAGGAAACTTCTGGCTTTTACTGCATATGACAAATGTGAGCTAGATGAGAAGGTAAATGATCCTAATATTTATTACTGACTGTCTTGACTAGCAGGTTTGGCTTACTCCAATAATAATTTTCTATTGGTAGATAAAAGATATCAACTGTGTCTCTACAAATTATAGATAATGAAGAGAATTTGAAGAATTTAGGAAACTGAAACAGATTGTAATAAGTTGTTGGTTTTGTCAAATAAACTTTCAGATGTGTTCTGCAGCAATTCATCACAGTGCTTAAATAATACTACTGATTTAAAAATTATTCTCATTGTTAGAAATATCTGGTTTATTATGCTAATAAATTTCAGGCCCCTCATGATGCCTCATTGTCAGCACCAATTTTAAGCAGCATTAGGTATTGTGTAACATTATTCATTAAGTCTATTGTTAAATAAAAATGAAGCAGACATGGCTCCCAAAGTGTGATGACTTCTAAAATTCTTCATCTCCAAACTCACTACACAGTCTCCCTAATCTCCCTACAGTTGTACTCAGCTGATTAACTGCAAGCTCTTTATCACGAAACCACTCATTAAATTTAACAATCCACTAAAACCTCAGTTAAAATGCATCATGTGTACCCTTCTTGGGCCTTAAATAATTACCCACGTCTACTATGTATTCTAATCTCTTTCTTAATGAACATTTCTAGCCTTTAATAATTTAAAATATGTCAAGATAAATCTTAGTTTGAAAATAACTGAATTGGTTTTAAAAGCATAAACAATGACAAATGTTTAGATGGTGGAAAATGCTAACTGTCATACTGGTGACTATCAGTTGCTGAAATTAAAAGTGGGAGTAAAAGTGACAGAACAGGTGATTTAGTGACAGATCTAACAAAGAATTTGATGCCACATCAAGTAGCTTCCAGACCTGAGGACAGATTGTGAAAACTGGCTTACATTCTGCAGACCTGAACATCACAAAATTTCATGTGAGGTGGCTGGCTCCCAGAATGCATCTAATCTACTCACACTTAGGCTTCCCAAATTGGTAGCTTAAAATGAGATTCATAATAGCCAGCACACTGGCCTTATTACAGAGATCTTAGCTGATCATGATCATGTGCATGCTCCAACCTACTTGCACACAGACCTGATGAGGATTATGCTGAGAAATGACTACTCATCAGTAAAAATTGGACTGACGGTGCTTAGTCTGTCAAGATAGAAGCAACTCTAGACATGTGCAGAGCACATATTTCCAGACATTTTCTCCAGCAATCTGAGTTATTTCTAAGGAAGAAGGAAGGCTCTTGAGGTAAATTCTATGGACTACACTTTGGCTGTAAGCACCATATTCTACTGAAGTGCAGACTTAAATATTGTGCAATGCTGTTGATGTTTTCCTTCTTTTAGACAGAAGGAAGTTTGACAGCAAAATCAGAGAAAAACTGATCTGAGTGTTAGCATATTTGTTCAGCAACAGTTTATTCCTCACAGTGAGTCCCAAATTTTTTTGCCTAGTCTAGAGCAGCTGTTGTATGAAGACTTACAGTTATCAGAAAGTCTTGCTGAGTCCTCTCTCTCCTTTGCTTAAACTGAGTTATGTAATTATGTATGTCTAGAACCATTATCTCCCTTTTCAACTCCTGGATCCTGTACAAGGTAAAGCCTCATTGAATATAAACACTGCTGTGTGAAGAATGTTCTTTAAAAGAATTATCAAGCACAAACAATTCTGCTTATTTTCACATCAGCTATGAGAAAAGGCCTAGTCCATGACAAGAGCAGACTGTTTTTCTAAAGGGCATCCATAAGAAGCAGAACACAGATACTCTTCTCTTGACTAGGACCTTGAAGTTGGAGAGAAGTCTTATAGAGTCAAGATTGTCTGAAAGAAGTATGAAACATTTTAGTAACTATAGTAGTTACAATAATTACTGCAGGTTATTTCTGGCATTGTCATCCAAGTGGATTAGTGATCTTGGAAATCTATTTTTTTCCAACTGAAGCCACTCCTTTTCCTTTTTCTTTTTCTTTCTTTTTTTTTTTTTTTTAACTGTCATTTGTTCTCAAAGAAGGCAAAACCATGCAATGATTCTTTGTTTAACTTTGCACACATGAAGGGAAAAAATGATCATTGCTGCTGTGCTGGTTTGAGCTAATTAGAGAATTTGAGTGAGAAATTAGACTATTGGCTGAGAAAGGAAAACGTCACTTCACCCAGACCATTACTGAGAAAGAAAAAAAATTTGTTTTTAATGTTGTACCCAAAACACTAGATATCAGATGATTTCTGACTGCTCTGGCTGCGGCCGCTTCTCTTTGCATGGTCTCCTTTTGTCTTTGCCTTGGTAGCTAATTCCCAGTAATTCTACTAACTTCTTTCCTACTACTAACACCCCTGGCCGATCTACTTCAGCTTATCTGCAGCATCAACAGGTGGTGACATAAGACTGGGGAAGGGGGGAAAGGTGGTAGGGGGTGGTTGGTTACCCCTCTCTTGGGGATTTTGGTCTCTGGGAGGGGTGTGGTGTCTGTATTACCTTTTTATTGTATATATCTGTAAATATCTGTTATATCTTGTAAATATTTGCTTGTATATTGTGCATTGCTGTAAATATAAAGCTTCATTTATTAACTTCCACTGTCCTGAGTCCTAGCCGGGGTTTATAACAACGGGTGTTGGAGTTGGGGGAGGGGGGGGAGCCACAGGTTACTACTAAACCACCACAGCTGCATTGCCAGAAGATGCCAAAATGTTATCTGGTGGAAATTTCACAATCTTCTCATAAGACTTCACAGTTTCATCATTACTCATGTAATACATACTGCACACAACGATTTGTGATTTGAAATATCTACATATTTTGTATGTTTTAGAGAGTTTTGTATGTTTTATAGAGTTATACTTACTTTAAGTACTGTGGGAGACAAAATTCAGAAGATGGTGGAGTATCGGGTTTACAAATACTCCAGGAAGAACTAAAAGAGTTAAGATAGGGCCGTCTCTTGGGATCACCTTAGCTGGAACTACAATGTTAGGAGCCAAAAGCAAAAGGCTACAAAGACATTTGGAAGCCTGTAGCATCACTCTACCTCTGAGTTCTGCTCTACTCTTGGGTCTTGTTGCAATTATTAATTTTTAAATTATTATTAATAACCAAAATTTCGGGAAAATTTCCCTGGGGTTCTTTGGATGTTTGGTCGGCAATGTTGTTGCACAAAATTGCTTATAAACACTGAATTAAACACTTCAAACAGCCTAAACAGTCAGAAACTTGGAAAAATAAGGAGAGTGACAACAGGTGAAAATCCTAACCCCAACTATACTGATAAACACAATAGGTGCAGAGTTCCTGAGGAGAGGAGGAGAAAATTTGCCTTGCTGCTGCTGTATTGCTGCAATTCATGCTGCTAACACGAGGCCACTGTGAAAGAGGTGCAAAAGACTTCTGGTCCCGACAGAGGGAAGCAGGAAAGAGAGCAACAGATCTAAGTCACCCTCCCTTAAATACCGTATTTTGAAGGGTGGAATTGACCAATAGGCACTAGCCTCCCTTTTTTTTTGGCCAATAGATTCAAGGTCCTGCAACCTAGAGGTCCACCCTAATGCTTTGAGGGATAGCACAGAACACCTGGCTTGTTCATGCGCCACAGGGCTTTCTATTCAAACCCTCATCACCTGTTCACCTGCCACTCCCAGACCTCGCAACAGGAGGAGGAAAGAACAGGAGTTTGAACTGATTTGGGCAGGATTTGTGCCCTACCAGGACAGGTCTCCATATTTTGTAGTGTCAAGAATAGGCAACTCAAACACTCTTTGAACTTGTGACTGTTTTAGGATTAAGGGTCAAAAACAGTAAATAAGATTTTTTCAGAGAATTCAAGGGAGTCCAGGGAGGGTGGACTCTACTCTCAATAGGGCTGGAAAAAACAGAAAAGATATGTTTATTCCATTCCATTGGTCTGAAATGTCTTCATAGTTTGAATCACAGCTTGTTCTTGGCTCTCTTCTTACTTTCTTTTCCCTTCTCTCCTAGTCTTTCTTACTTGTCCTCCTCAACATTGTTTGGGTTATTGGTAAGAACACTGACTGGAAGCAGGGAGAAATAGTATTGTATTTACTGGCAACAGCCCCTGGGCTTTGTCTGGGCTACTGTGTACAGAGGAGTAGCTGAGCTGTTGTCTACTTATATAAGTATATATGTACTTATTTATGTTTATTACCTTTTACATTTAGCCTACTTTTGGAAATAATAGTTTAATTTTACTCCAAATTCTGAGTAAGCATAGTAATTTACTTTTTGGGGGTAAATCCCAAATTCCGTGTGGTGCAAAACTGCTAGAAGACTGTAATGGTTTGGGAGTTACCCAGCCCCATGCACCTTATGTGCAAGGTGAGTTGGAAGGATCATCAAGAGAGGTTAGAAGGAGAATGATTAGTCGGGTTACACAGATCCAGCCAGAAGCCAGGGAGAAATGCAGACTCCAACAGACAGACCCAGACTGTCTTATTTATGTTTATGTCCTTGCTTTTATACATCTCAGCAAACCCATGAGTGTAGTAGACATCACATTTTTCTTTTTTTCACAGCCTATAATCTAATTTTTATCATTAAAATATTCCAATTAGCCTCAAAAAATTAGCCACCACAAAAAAATCTTGCAAAAGTGGAAAAGATTATCCAGTTCTCATAGTAAAAAATCCTGGGAACATCTTTCTCTAAAAGCTGCTTAAAACTCCAAGCTATTGGAGGTCAGGAAGGATGGCACTCCAATGAACTTGTGATTGCTTCAAGAATATTAAGAAAAGAGTAATATATAGACTGTTTTAAACCACTCCATCAGTTCAGAGAAGCATATGGGACATTCAATAAGCACCTGGAAGAAGTCTTACAATCACTTGTCCTTTTTCTTGTGGGGAACTTCAGAACTGCCACCTTGAACTTCCAGTATGTAGATTTTGAGTTGTTTAGGAGGGTGCTTGACAAAAGCCCTTGTGAGGCAGTTCTGAAGGGCATAGGAGTACAGGAAGGCTGGACACTCTTCAAGAGGGAAGTCTTAAAGATGAGCTAGAAGGCAGAGACCAGGAGCAGAATGATCCCCCAACAGTCCAGGAAGAGATGGTCAGAGACCAGCTGCACCACACAGGTGTACACAAGCCTATGGGATCTAGTGGAGTCCACCCAAGTCCCAGTTGACTGGAAGTTAGCCAATATGGCACTCATCTTCAAGAAAGGCCTGAAAGAGGATCCATGGAACTATAAGACTGTCAGTTTGGCTGCATTGCTTGGGAAGCTGATGGAGCAGACCATCCAGAGCACCGTAATGCAGCAATGTACAAGAGCATCGGGCCCAAAAAGCATGGGTTTATGAAAGGCAGGTCCTGCTTGAGTAACATTATCCCCTTCTGCAACATGGGTGAGGGGAAGTCTGGGCTTTACTAAAGCCTGCAACACTATTTCCCACATCATTCTCCTGGAAAAACTGTCTGCTCATGGTTTGGATGTCTTCACTGGGTAAAAGCCTACCTGAATGGACTGGCCCAAAGAGCAGTTTAAGTCGCCCAAAGGCGAATTAAGTCCAGTTGACACCCAGTCACAAGTGATGCTGCCCATGGCTTAGGGCTAGGGCCAGTCTTATTCAACATCTTTATCAATTGCTCACTAGAAATAAAAAGCAGAAACAAAATGTTAACTGTAAGTAAAAGAATAACAATTAAAATAAATATATATAAAATCTGGTAACAGCACAGTTTCTTCTGTGATATTCCCATCTGAATAGTGGGAATGAAATAGATTAAATAGAACTATAAAAAAAAAAAAAAAACCACCAAGAAAGAGAAAAAGGCTTCCTTTAAAAATTAACCAAAAAGAGTCTTTCATCTATGAAGGAGATAGATAAGAATTCGATAGTTAATTATAGAATATTGATACCATGAATAAAGTTAACACATATGGATATTCACTATTTCATGCACACACAACCTAGAAAGAGTAAAGTAAAATTAGCAGTCACTAAGCTTAAAATAAAAATAACTGCTTTGTTTGAACAGAACAAAATGAAATTGCAGTATACTCTGCAACATTTAAGTAGGAATGAGAAAAGAAAAAAAAAACCCAATCAAAAGTGAAAAAAACCCACTTCAAACAGTGTCATTGAACAAGGAGAGGGACAATGTACTGCAGAGGTTTCCATGCCAGCCTACAGGAGAAAGCATGGCAGAGAAGGTATTTCCCAAGCAGCCCAGAAAGGCCCCCATGGCAGGGAAGAGAACAACATGAGGGGAAGGACTGCAAGAGAGGAATTGCTGTGAGCTGACTGCAACCCCTCTCGCACTAGTTGGACTGCTGGGGCAGAAGGTAGAGTCATTATCAACAAGGATAACACTGAAAGAAGGGGGTAAAAGTTGGTTTTGGTTTTGTCTTGTTTTCTCACTATCTATTTTAATTGGTAAAAAAATAATTTTTTTTCCAAAGTTAAGTCTGCTTTTTCCATGATAGTAACTCATAAGTGATCTATCTCAATCCATGAGTTTCTCCATCAGCATGTGGCTGGGTGATACCTTGCAGCTGGCCAAGTTCAATCCCCTAGAAGACCCTATCAAAGCCTACTGAAAAACACAGATGCAATTTTTAGCTCAAAAAATCTCCTAAATTGTGAAAATCCAGATTTATGCAATGCCAACTAGCAAATAATTCCACTGAAATTGCTGAAGACAGATAATACAGACGAATACAGACAATATGTTTGGAACTGATTGTGATGGATACAACATGATAAAAGATGAAAATCATGCAATAAACTGACAAAGGAGTATATTAGGACCTCAGATTTGTCTTCTTAAAGAAAGGCAGACTGACTCAGGAGCAGGCTTTTAACTGAAGGTGTTTCGCTTTTTGTCTTTATAACATGGACCACAAAGGCACTACAGAAGGAAGCATTGTACTACCACATTCAGCTTGTTCACAAACATAATATGGACATGAAAATCCAGTAAGGGCAGCCAAGGAGTTATCAAGAAAACAGTCCAGGTGAAATACAGAGAAATTATCTCCCCTCTTTTAAATTAAAGCATTAAATTTAAGTCTCGACATTCGTACTTCACTGTTCCATAGCTCATCCACAAGAACTAAAGAAAGGAGAAAATAAATCAGTAAGGAAACAGATTTCAATGTCAAGCATTAAAGAGATAATTATAAACAATAGCAAGGACTTTTTAAATTATGAAAAATACCATGACAGTTTGCTTTTAAATTATATATAATGGAAAACAAGGTGGGACACATAATCATACTCCTTTTGACACATAACAATCTTCATCAGCAATTTTCGTCCTGCCTCCATGTCAAGACTGTATAAAGAGGGCAGAGTCCCTGAAGTGTATGAACATGCATCTAATCTAGCACACTGAAAACCCTATTGTGCTCACTCATTAGGAACTGCATCTTTTGAAACCACTGAAGTTACTGCAGAACATTTACTGGTTAAGATAAAAACTACTTTGTGAATATATTTTAAGAAACTACAAGATTGAAGACCTTACAGATTTACATGAGGATTTATGATAAAATATAAAATCTCTTTAGAATTTGTCAAGTACAATTCAAGAGAGCTGATGTTCAGTGTGTAGTGTTTTGACTAGCTACACATCCAGGAAAAGCAGCCAAAATATAATTACTGAGGTTGACACTGGAGTATTAAGTTTAGGGATTTGTTTGTCTCTTTGATTTTATTATGGGAACATAACATAAATTCCAATAAACATTCAAAAGACATTTACAAGATCTTTTTTATCACCCAAACTAAGTCTATAATATTGAACATCCATAATCTGATTTTTGGTTTTTTTTAGGTTGTCTTGCTAAACATATAGTTCATAGGAAGACCTGATAATTAAAAACTGAATTTGCTGAGCAAGTTGAGTCCAAAGCAAATGTATTTAACAAATGAGCAGTACTTCTTTAGAAGATGCACATAAAATCAGTAGAAAATAGCATAAGCGTAAATGGTACCTTTTTTCAAGACACACTGGCCATGATAATTTTTCTCTTTTTTGCAGTGTCTCAGGATTAGATGAGTTCCATGAAAAGACAAGCAGTAATATTTTCCTGCCACTATGCCACCTGAATAGCTGAGAAGTAGAAGTGGTTGGGTTGGTAATATCAACTATTTTGGATAAAGCTTCATGTCCTAGCCATACTATGAAGGTTGAGCTCATGAACAGTATAGGTGTAATGGTAATAACCCTGCCCCAATATATGCTTAGAATTTCTGATTATTGTGTGTTTTCATTGAGAGACAAACATGAAATTAATGATTAACTGCAGGTTCCGTTCTAAAAGGCAAAAATATTTCTCTTGTAACAGAGGCAACTATGAGAAATAAGGCAAGGATGCTAAATAAAGTTGCTTATACAGATATAAAATTACTTCTTAGGAGATAACAAAAGGGAGAAATAAGGGGCAACATTAATCTTGCAAAGGCTTTTTAAAAAAAAGCTTCTAAAATATTTTAAAATAATATTACTAAGGACAGATTTTGATTTATTCATAACCATATCAATGTCAGTATCTGAGAAACTATCTCAAAACTTAAAGGAGTAGAGACTGTCAAGACAAGAAAAACAGTAAGTAAATTGATGTAATGAGAGGAAAGTCAAGTAACTCTTTAAAGTGATGGCCCTGAAAAAATCCACTACACCTTCAGACTGGATTATGGTTTAATCAGATCGACAGAATTTGTTTAGAATGGTAAATATCTATAAGTAAAACATTTATTTCAGCTTGTAAAGGAATCATGTTCAGAGAACTGGACAGACTCAGGAGTTTACATGTCCTTCACAGCAGGTTCATGAGAGGAGTGTTAAAAACAGTGTTTCACAATGAGAAAATGACTTTGTCGAAGGAAAATATGGCCACTGTCCATGAACTATATCTTCTGCAATTTTAAAAATTAAATTAAAAAAAAAAAATCTTAGAAAGGCTTTTTTAAATAATTTTTTTTGTCATCACCTTCCCATCTTCATCCTTTCACCACTTGCTCCATCTGTGGTAGAATTCCAAACACAGCAATCAAACTCCCAGATGAGTCAGATTCGCTTATTTTATTATACTCACATGTAAAATAAATTATGTCATCTCTATTGTCACTGGTTCGTAATGTTAAGAGATATCTGCACGAGGGACTGACACAACTGGGGGTGTTGCCGTGGTCACAAGTCTAGGGTGACCAGCCCTCGGTGGAAGAAGAGGAACAGCTATGTACAGGAGTGAGGGAGCAGGGCAAGTGGGAGGAAGAAAACGGTGGTTGGTGCCTTCCCAGGCAGAGAAGAGATCATGGTCAAAACACAGCCAAGAGGCACAGGGTAGAAAGAATGTGGGAACTAAGACCATGCTTCCATGCAATCATGCAGCTCTGCAGGTTTCTGGCTGCATTGAGTACCTGAACCTGGCTCTTGAACTAGAAGGAATCAGTGACACCGTTTGTGTATGGTATGATCAAATAAATGACCTGCACAGGCAAGTGGTTGAACTGAGAGAGGAGGTAGAGAGATTGAGAACAATCAGGGAGTGTGAAAGCGAGATAGATAAGTGGAACCATGCTCTGGGACCAAGGCAGCAGGAAGAGGCTCTACAAGAAGAGGAGGACCCCCTCTCCTCCTGTCACCAGACAAAAGGAGGGGACACAAGGGACAAGTGGGAATGGAGAAAGATCTTTCCTCAGAGAGGAAAGTGGGAACCTCCTCAGTCCTCCTTACCTACTAAGCTGAGATTGTACAATATATGTAGGGCTCTGGGAGTTGACAGTCAGGAGAATGAAGATGAAGACAAGGACAAGCACAGTGCTCTACAAGGGGAACTGGACAACGAGCAGAATGATTGTTCTTCCATCTTAGAGGTGTCACTGAAGTCTAGACAATCAGCCCCCTGCATTACTACCTCTGGTATCAAAAAAAAAAAAAAGGTAATAGTACTTGGTGAGTCCTTTCTGAAGGGAACAGAGGGCCATGGGGAGGTCTGTTGTTTCCCTGGGGCCTGGGTATGGGACATCACTAGGAGACTGCCTGAGATAACTCATTCCTCTGTTTATCACCTGCTGCTAGTTGTCCAGGCCAGTAGTGATGAAGCTGACACGAAGGGCACCAGGGTATTTAAAACGGGATTCCAGGCTCTGGGTAAACTGATTAATAGGGTAGGAGCACAGGCAGTGCTCAGTCTGCACTGTGGCAGGGATGAATGCTGAAAGGTACAGGAATAGAAACATTATAAATAAGTGGCTCAAGGGCTGGTGCCTGCAGCAGAAGTTTAAGTTCTTTGACAATGGGGCAACCTTTACTTCTCCTGGTCTGCTAGACTCAGAGTGCAACTATGACAAAAGAGAAAAAGATTTCTAGCTGATGAGTTGGCAGCCCTTATTGAAAGGACTTTAAAATAGGTTTGAGGTGCGAAGGGGATGAAACCAGGCTCTCCAGAGAGGAAACTGAGGGTGGTAAGCCAGGGTCATGGGTGAAATCAGCAGCCTAGCTGAAGTTTTCAATATGCAGTGAGGGTAGGAGTGTTATCAACAGAATGTCCACATTGAACTTCTGGAGGGCAGACTTCGGCTTATTCATGGAACTAACTTGAAGGGTACCTTGAGAAAAAGCCCTTTAAAACAAAAGCATCCAGGAAGACTGAACCTACTTCAAGAAAGAAATCTTCAAGATGCAGGAATAGGCTGTTCTGATGTGCTGAAAGCAGAGCTGATGGGGAAGACAACAAGCTTGGATGAGTAAGGGACTTGTGAAGGAAGTAAAGGGGGAAAAGAAGACATATCACCTTTGGAAAGAGAGGGTAGTAACTCAGGAAAAAATTAAGGATGTTGCCAGGTCATGTAGAAAGAAAATTAGAGGGGCAAAAGCCCAGTTACAACTTAAACTTACCAATTCTTTGAAGGAAAAGAAATTTTAAAAATAAATGTATTAATGACAGAAAGAGGGGCAAGGATAACCTCCACTCTTTATTGGAAAAGGAGGGGAATGTACTAAGTAGAGATGAGGAAAAGGCAGAGGTACTTAACACCTTCTTTGCCTCAATTTTCAATAGTGTTACAGGTTGTTCTCAGGATGGCCTCCTGAACTGGTAGATGTGGTCAGGGAGCAGAACAGCACCCTTGTAATCCAGGAAGAAGCAATTAGGAACCTGTTGAGCCTCTTGGATGCCCACAAGCCTATGTGACTAAATGAGATCCATTTTAGGGTGCTGAGAGAGCTGGCAGATGAGCTTGCCAAACCACTCTCCATCATTTTCAATAGTCATGGATCACTGGAGAGGTCCTCGAAGACTGGAAGCTGGCCAGTGTAGTGCCCACCCACAACAAGGGTAGGAAGGAGAACCTGGGAAATTACAGGCCTGTCAGCCTGACCTCAGTGTCATTGAAGATGATGGAACAGATTGTCTTGACTGCAATCACATGACACCTACAGGATGGCCAAAAGATTAGACCCAGCCACCATGGATGTAGGAGGGGCAGATTCAGGAATCTTGCTACCAGCCACAATTTTAATAATAGGTTCTTTGCAATGGTCATGAAAACATTACACAGGATAACAGAGTCTAAAACACTTAAGCAATAGTGTCTAGAACATTTAAGCAGTAACTAGCAATAATATAACAAACATTGAACTGGGAAAGGTTCTTGCGGTCAACTATACAGCTTGCCCACTAGAGGGACCCGAGCAGCTCCTTTCTGCCTAAGGCAGGAGGCATTTGGATTCAATAACAGAGTTTTACGGAGTTTTGCAAAGAGGTTTTTGAGGTATTTACTCACAAAAATTATATTCCCAGACTCCCAGGGCTAGCTACAGTGTTCAGACAGCACTCAAACACTTGCAGAGAGTTCTGTTGGTGTCTTGTCAGCTGCTGAGGCTTCTAGTTCTTCCCAGGCTCTAACAAGGGTGCTGGGAGTGAGGCAGACAATCTTTGACTTGAATCTGGTTCCTTTGGGCTCCAGACTTGGCACGGAGTTTGCAGAGGTGAAGGTAGGATGTCTTGTGGATGTGCAGATGGGCACAATGTTATGTTGGCTAAGCAAACCTATCGCATGAAGGCACTTAAGGGCTATTCCTGGTAAACTTAAATCACGGCAAGTTTCCGGGTAGACAAACCCAAATTATTAGGGCTTGTTATTATGCAGCAAGCAGAATGCTACAGAACATGGCAGGATGCAATGATAATGAGGCAAAAGCTGTATAAGGCAGAGCACTGGTAAGGCAGAGCATGGCAGAGCACGATAAGGCAGAGCGTATTTTGTTTATCTGCTCATCTCTTTTTATCATTGTAGCCCAAGACTAATGGGTCTTTGATCACAGATTAGCCAATCAGAAACTGACCATATTAGGTAAAGTTCGGGCTTACTTTTACCTTGTAGGGCAGAACACAAACAAGTGTATAAACAAGTAAGGGTACCCTGTTTGCACGTTTAGAGGGGGATACGAAGGAGACTCAAAGGTGTGAGGCCTTTTGTTTTCCTTTCCCAAAGTTGCTTCTATCAGCAGAAATGTGGGAGAGCAGAAAACTTGTCTGGACAAGCCAGGACAGGTTTAGGCCTATTTTGGCCTTCCATGACACCAACACTGTCTCTTTTAATGGCCAGGCAACCCACCCACCTGGTGGATGTGAGGAAAGCTGCAGATGTAGTCTACCTGGACTTCAGCAAGGTCTTTGACACCATCTGACACAGCAAACTCCTGGCAAAGCTGGCAGACCGTGGCTTGAACAGGGACACTCCCTACTGGGTTAAGAACTGGATAGATGGCTGGGCCCAGAGAGTGATGATGAGTGGTGGATATCCAGTGGGTGACCAGTCACTAGTGGTGTCCCCCAGGGATCACTGCTGGGCCTAGCAGTGTTTAATATCCTCATTGATGATCTGAATGTGGGGATTGAATCCACCATCAGTAAATTTGCAGGTGACACCAAGGTGGGAGCATGTGTCAATCTGTTAGAGGGTAGGAGGGCTCTGCAGAAGGATCTGGACAGGATGGATAGATGGGCACAGTCCAATGTCATGAGTTTTAACAAGCCCAAGTGCCAGGTTCTGCGCTTTGGCCACAACAACCTCTTGCAGTGCTACAGGCTGGGGACAGACTGGCCAGAGAGCAGCCAGGCAGAAAGGGACCTGGGGGTATTTGTCAACAGCAGCTGCACATGAGCCAGCAGTGTGCTCAGGTGACCAAGAAGGCGAATGGCATGCTGGCCTGTATCAAGACGATCATGCAGGACCAGCAAA
>VWZI01018739.1:0-39050 GCA_013396835.1 Psilopogon haemacephalus
AAGAGGCAGATACGTTTCTCTGGTGGGTAATCCAGGACGGACTAGGCCTTTACAACACTCGACATACGAGAGAAAAAAACGAAACCAAAACCCCACAGAAATTAAAGTGCTTTGCTCGAGCAAAAAGCGGCCGAGGGCAGAGATGACTCGCTGCTGCCTGGGGAAATTTGCACAGAAACCCGCCCGCCCCCGGGCAGCCTGCCGAGCCTCGCCGCCCGTCCTCGGCCTGCTCGGATTCAGCGCGGGGGGCGGGCAGGGCAGTCCCACCGGGGCTCCCCACTCTCCTCCAGCTTCGGGAGGCTCCAACATACCCCCCGCGGCCTCCGGCCCGCCTCTGAGAGCCCGGCCGATAGCGAGTGGCAACCCCGGGACAAGGGCACCAGGCGAGGCGGCCAGGCCTTCCCTCTCGGCAGGGCCCCGATTCCTCACCTCATGACGACCCGCTTGCCCTTCACGTCCACCTTATCGAGGGTGAGCTTGTTGGAGAGAGACATGTTTGCCCCCGACCAGATACGATCCTACCCGCTGCGCCGCTCTGCTCTACACCGCGCCGCTCCGCCACCACCCGCGCTCTGCCGCAGCGACTGCCAGCGCCGCCGGCACCCAGCGCTCCCCGCCCCTGCCACTCAGCGATTGGCCCACACTGCCCGCCGCGCGTCGCTACTGGCCGCGCCGCCTGCCTGTCAGCGGAGTGCCCGCCCCCGCGGAAGGGCGGGCTGCGGCGGGAGGCCAGTCACGTCCCACACGCAGCCGCCCGGCACGGCCCGGCCTAGCCTCGCCGTCTCCCGTGGAACTCTGCCTCAGCGCCGCCGCTGTGGCGTTTGAGGACATGCGCGTCTGGTACGTAGCGGCTTCCTTAACAGGGGTCCTGGGAGGCAGTTAAGCGTCTAGCCACGAATTTAAAAGTGTATTTGGCTGTAGGATTAAGAATCAATCTGCAAGAAGGAAAACTAAATGTGCAGCGCACCGCACAAACTGGGTTTTTTTTCTGGGAACCAAGGCACAGCAACTCCTGCAGGGAACAACCTGTCTCCTCTCACAGCAATAGTTCTTCAGCTCTGGGAAATAATCTGCTGTTTGTTTCATCTCCTCACAAAGCACTTCTCAGGTTTCACTTCTTTGATTTCCAGCCTCTGAACATTCCAATTAATAGCTCTGGATATGTGAGGGCGAATGATCCATAGGTGTTGATGTTGAATGTGTTACTTGTTTGGGATTACAGAAACATAAAATAGTTCAGGTTGGAAGAGGCCTTTGAGATCAAGTCCAGCCAGGAACCCAGCACTGCCAGGTCATCACTAAACCATGGCCCTCAGCACTACATCTACACAGCTTTGAAACCCCTCCAGGGATGGGGACTGCACCACCGCACTGACCAGGCTTTGACAGCCCTTTTGGGGAAGAAATTGTTCCTTATGTGCAACCAAAACTACTTTTTCTTCACAGGTCAGATGGCTGCACAGATGATAGGTATCTCTGCTGTAGGTCTGACATCTCAGCTGCCAGAACAAAGCAAAACACAGGATATTTTTGTGTGGCCCAGACAGGTAACTGCTAAGAAGAACTGTTTAAAGGCATACACTTTCCAGAAGCATGGTTTGTGTGTGCTGACAGAAAATTGCCTGGCCCAGCACAATGTATGTGTGATGTGCTGTACACTGTGAGAAGACGGAGCTCGTTGTCTCTTGACTTCCAGCCATAGGATAACTAGGCCTTTCTGCTTTGCTTTGGTTTGGTTTTGCTGCACTCGATAAATTTACACACACTGCTGAGAAGGTTGTGGTAGCAAGCTGAGTGCCTGACAAAATTGGTTCTTTGCTGGCAGAAAGGCCAGACATCGAGGAACAGCCTACAGCAGGCAAGCAAAGTGCAGGCAAAACAGAGGAAAACAAGTGTGCACTTACAAGAAATTAAATATGAAGTTATGCCAATTAATGCATTGGTCCTGGATGGATAAAAGCACCCATCCTGTGTGGGCTCTGCACAGAAGAGAAGGAGCCTCCTCTGCAAGATTTTTCAGAAGGCTTGGAAAATCCTGGGTGAGCCTCCAAGACAGGGTGGAGACAATCAGTTCATGTGAGTTACATGGCAATCACAAGAGCAATAAAAGTTGAAGTAGCACAAGTGGGAATGAATTCATAGGTGATGTGAAATTACCTCTTAGTATGGAGAAGACCAGGCAGGCATTGTCTTAGCTTATCAGTGTGAGTCACTTTAGCTTATGATCTATAGCCATACACCATAGAATCAGGGTTCAAATTAAATTAGCTCCAGTAAAAGTCTCAATATTGACTGCAGAGAAACTCTGGTGTGTATGTAGGGCTGCCTTCTGTGAAAACAAGCCCCTGAGCCTGAAGAGCTGGCAGGGTCCTTGTAACATAGAGCACCTCAAGGGCACTCAGAGCATCACCAGTGATCAGGGACATCTGGAAGTATCGATGCTAATACAACATTCACCAAGATCCAAGAGTCAAATCCTAAAGTGGTCCTGACTCCAGCTTTCCCAGCAGCTAAGAGTGTTCCATTTTCAGATCCTCCTGCAGGGTTTGTTGAGCAGAGGAGTTCTCTCAGGAGTGGAAATGACCTTCACACAGACACATCTGCAAAGAGTGGCTTTTATCCACAGAGCCTGAAGCATAAGTGACAACTGGTGAACAAGCACATTAGAGGGACTCTAGGTAAGAAGAGAAGGAAGGGGTACTCTGGATCCACAGGAGCAATAACTATGTAACTGTTCTGAAACAAATGTTTTTCCTTTTCCCTGGTTCTACTTTGTGCTGCTTACTTCAAAGGAAACAGTTAAATTCCTTGATGCTGACTCAGAAAGGAAGGCTCAGCAGCAGTCCATAACCACATCCTTACAGCATCTATTACATTCTCAAGTAAATGGATTCATTCATAGAACAAGGCTTTATTTTAAAGAGCCTGCATGCCAAGCAAGGTGGAATTTACTTTTAGGGGTAAGAAAATGTGTGAAGGAGAAATATCACAGTGTGTGGCACAAACTCAGTTACGTGAGCACCCAGAGTAATGTCATATGGAACATCACTACATATCACAGCTGATGGACAAGAGAGGACAGTGAGGCACCTGCAAACCCCTAGTTTAGAAGAGAGCACTGAGGAAGAAAGAAAGAAGCAAGCCAGAGGTAAAATTAATTAAATAAACCCTACCAAGAACACTCTGCTCAATAGGGCTAACTACACCACAACTATTCACATCTATTGCACTAGTGGAGTACTGCACAACTAATCTGTAGTAATCTGAAATTAGAATCTTGGTGCAGTTATAAGGATCTATTATTTTGGGCAAAACTGCATCCATAAAGACACCTTATAAGGTGTTAGGAACATAAGGTGTTATGGGGTGCTTCTGTGTGCTTTGTGAGCATAAGATGTGCTCTGGTTTTATGTTTGCTTGCTTTTTCTCCATTTTTGTGGAAGAGGAGAAACATGAGGTAGGGGAATTGAGGGAAAGCCACATGAGAATCTGTGTTGGCAGGACATAATTCCAGATGAGACATGGTGAGGGCACCAAAATTTGTGCATTATAAAGAAGTTACGAAGAGAGGGAAAGCATTATAGACGTGTTTGAGACTCAAACCTCATGCTTGAGTCACCTTTCTGTCCTTCCCTCTTGTGAAATATTTAGAATATACTGCAAATATTTAAAGAAAAAAAAGTTCCTGTAAACAGTTCAGAGCCAGCACTATTAAGTTAACCAGTAAAGCAAAGCCGTGAGCGCAAAGGGTTGGCAATGAATAAAAACAAGGATAGACCTGTGACCATCCTAGGAAGCAATTTCTAGGAACCCAAAACAGAAGGTGTACTTGTACCAGATGTAGCTATTGCTTGTGTGATCCTGCCTGTCTTGTTTAGCCAAAAAGAATGGGAGCGTGGCAAATTCACACAGATCAAGTGGTTTGGTGCCCTGGCCTGCATTTTTATATGAATGATACTGAAAGGCTGTAGTTTACAAACCAATAATCTACATCTTCATCTCTGTCCCATGATTGAGCCTTTAGAAATTTGCAGCTTTTATAACTACCCTCTGCATGTAAAGATTCTACTTAAAAACAGGCTTCAGCACAAGTTTCAAGTTTTCTCCTTGCACTCTTGTACTATTCAGCAGGTGAGAACACCCTAGGAAATGTTAATGCTTTACCAAGATTTTGTTGTGGTTTCACAGTTCCTACAAGATGCAATGGAATGATTTTTTTTTCTGCCTCTCAGCAAGAAAATTAGTTCTCAAAACTGTACCAGGTGTTCTTTCTCTACTTCAAGTTACCTGATCACTTTTTAGGCTATCAGGTAGTGACAGGACTAGGAGGAATAGAGCAAAGCTGGAGGTGGGGAGATTCAGAGTGGATGTGAGGAGGAAGTTCTTTACTATGAGAGTGGAGAGGCGCTGCAACGGGTTGCCCAGGGGGGTGGTTGGGGCCACATCCCTGGAGGTGTTTAAGGCCAGGCTGGATGAGGCTCTGTCCAGCCTAACTGTGTTGGTTTGAGCTAACTGGAGAATTTGAGTGAGAAATTAGACTACCCTAGGGTAGGGTGTCCCTGGGCATGGCAGGGGGGTTGGAACTAGATGATCCTTGTGGTCCTTTCCAACCCTGTCTGATCCTATGATTTATAGGCTTTCCACTTTATGGTCTTTAAATGTATTTCTTTAATTATTGTATTTTAAATTTTGGAACTTACAAGCGTGCTTTGTTAATTTGTAATTTATTCTGTTCCCAAACCACAGAGCACTGAAGGAATAAATTAATCTTGTCCTTTGCATAGAATCATAGAGTTGTTTCAGTTGGAAAAGACCTCCAAGATTATAGAGTCCAACCTTCAACCTAAAACCACCATGGCCATTAAACCATGTCCCAAAGTTCCATGCCCACACATTTCTTGAGTATCTCCAGGGATGGTAACTCTACCACCTCCCTGGAAAGCCTGTTCCAATGCCTGATCACTCTTACAGTAAAGGAATTGCTCCTAATCTCCAAACTAAATCTCCCCTGGCACAATTTCAGGCTATTTCCTCTTCTGACTGACTGAAGAGTTGGTCTCTTCTCCCTGATACTAGGGAGAAGAGACCAACTTTTCAGTTTGTCTCAAATCTCCTTAATGAGGAAGTAGGACAACCCCAAGTTGGGGTGCTCTGGGGTAGGCAGGCTGTGAAGATGACAGCCCACTGAAAAGCCATCCCAGTACCAAGTGAAAAGAGAGAAGACAGCAGAAAGCACAAATTCAGTTCTAATCAGTTGTCTTCTGAAACTATCAGAGGGAAGAAGGTCCCCAGGGTGCTCTGCTGCTGGTGCAGATCAGGCCTTGTAGACAATGGAGATGGTGCTACTTTCAGGACATGCATTCACTATGGATCTCAGCTGATTCACCCCCATAAGTGACTGCACCCATTTTGAACTCCAGCATTTTACAGGAGGCAATGTCTGTTTACATACTCTGTAAATGATCATCCCAGCTGCAGCTCTGTGGAATGAGCAGTCTTAGAGGCAGAGAAATGACAAGGGGGTCGTGACAGTGTGCACACACCAGGTTAGCTTTTGCCTTTTTATTCTAAATAACAGGTGGAGTTACCTGCTGGCACACTTCAGGGTAAGGCAGGACATCTGCCTTTATAGAACGTGCACTGCACTCTCTGTATTCCCACACAGGAGCACTGGAATGCAAGGACAAATTAGGAAAAAACTATTAAGATTTATACCCACAAACTGACTGCTGCGCTGAACATTAAAGTGTACATGAGCACAAATGCAGTACATCCTCACCAGCTCTAGGTTTGTCTGGTTTGTGTAATCCTTCCTGGCTCTTCCTTTTAATGATCTGCTGGGATATGGACTATGAGTAGTTATTCTGGCACTGGGGAAAAACTGCCTGAAGCATGGGTACAATTGGAAGCTGCTAGGACAGAGAATAAAGGTATACGTCTCCTAGCTGCTCCCATCACCCACCTAACATCAGCAGGATGGCAAATGATTGTCTACTATGTCACTTCTAATATTAGCAGAGAATGAAGGGCTTCAGATCTGTGCAAGCATAAAACTGGATGGGGAGTTAAACTGAAAATGAAAAAATTCAACTCTCTACATGCTGGCTCTTTTCTCTGAGGATGTAGCTCTCAAACTCCCCTCAAGAAATCTATCTTAGTGATGTGTTTAATATGGTAGCAGTGTTGATTCATGACCTAGTAGGCATGATACAAACTCACTGCTGCTATTTAAGTATGAGTTCTTCACGCTGCTGCTGTGAAGAAAAAAGCAAACAGTATTGCCAGTAACACAGCTCTGGTATCAAGGCAGATGCTGAGTTTCTGACTTTTAGGGCTTGTAACTATTCTGCAGAGAAGCTTTCTAACTATGTTACTTGAAAGAAAGAAAAAAGCATCTTTAAAGAAAATAATACATCCGTACTAATGTGAAAGTACAGGGAGTGGTTAAAAAGAAATAAAACTCTCTGCAGGAACAGACTACAAGCCTGAAAACTGCTGC
The DNA here is from genome assembly GCA_013396835.1 of Psilopogon haemacephalus. Taxonomy (NCBI): domain Eukaryota; kingdom Metazoa; phylum Chordata; class Aves; order Piciformes; family Megalaimidae; genus Psilopogon; species Psilopogon haemacephalus. Next base: position 6,500 of record VWZI01018739.1, read on the forward strand.
AGCTCCAGTGGAGTACCTGGCTCTGATGAGTGGCTGGAATAAAATATCTCTGCACGCTTCTCTAAGGCCAAGCAAAAAAAGAAGTGTTAGAATACCATTAGTCCTACCCTTGTCTGCTATATTGTCTGCCATCAGACCCTTAGAAGCTGAAATTTATTCCACTTAGCTTATACAGGGTGAAATAAATCAATATTTGATCCAAACAATTTAGCCTTTCCCTTTTCCATACAACAAAACGGCAGCACTGGTTGTGAGGCTTTGCTCAATACTCTTATAGGTAGGTGTCTGCTGCCACCAAGGGATGAGACAGGTGAGCAGCTGAAATCAGTGGCTTGCAACAGAATTCACTCTGTGACAATCCAAGATCTTTTGATTTGGAAACATCATTGACTTGCCAGATTTCTGGCAAGAAAAGACATTGTCAAGTTTTAGGAGAGCCTTGATGATTTCTAATTCTGTATCTATTAGCTAGGTGTTACTTGAATCACAAATGCTGTCTAGATGAATGCAGATTTTTTTTTTACAGCACCTTGTTGTGGAGGTGATTCTCCCCCTTTGCTCTCGTCAGACCCCACCTGGAGTACTCTCTACAGTTCTGGAGCCCCAACACAAGAAGGACATGGAACTGTTGGAGTTCCAGAGGAGGGCCACAAAGACGATCAGAGGGCTAAAACACTTCTGCTATGAGGACAAACTCTTCAGCCTGGAGAAGAGAAGGCTTTGAGTAGACCTTATAGTAGCCTTCCAATATCTGAAGGGGCCTACAGGAAGGCTGGGGAGGGACTATTCATAAAGTCTGGTAATGACAGGATGAGGGGGAATGGTTTTAAACTAGAAGAGGGGAGATTGAAACTGGATGTTACAAGTTCTTTACAGTGAGGATGGTGAGACAGTGGCACAGGTTGGCAGGAACGCTGTGGCTGCTTCCTCCCTGGAGGTGTTTAAAGCCAAGTTGGATGAAGCCTTGAGTGACCTGTTCTACTGGGAGGTGTCGCTTTCTACAGCAAGGGGTTGGAACTGGATGAGCTTTGAGGTCCAACACAGGAGCTGGGCACTCCTGGATATTTAACCAGCATCTGAGTTTTTTCTTTAAATTTATTTGGTTTTTAAAATACAGGTTGTTATAAACAAATTGTATCACTTTATACAGATCAGGGTCCTCCAGACTATTCAGTGACCTTCCCTGAAACTACAGAACCTTCAACTGAAATAATCTTAAAATCCAGGTGTGTTCATCTAGAGAGTTTAGTTCTATTCAGAGAGGCTGTGCAGCTTCACACCACAGTAATTTACTTGACCATTATGCCAGAATCCAGAAAGTACAGCTTTTGAAGGAAATGCTATTGTGTGTTGGACAACAGACCACCACTGATGCCAGATGATGTGGATATATGGCTGTATTTTGTCAACAATATCAAGGCCTGGTTTGTTGATGTGAGAGATCTCATTGCAGCTAGGAAGGCAAGTCTGGAATGACTCACAAAAACGAGGCAGTAGCTGCGAGATCCAAAAGCTAAAGATTTCCCAGGTCTCAACTACACTGACACTACTATAGCTACTATAGCTCATTTTACTCCACTTTGATAATAAAGCTGCTGAAAGACAAAAGGACAACTGCAGGATTCAGCTGGTGGTTAATTCAAAATGCTTCTAAGGAACTCAAACAAAAGATCCGCTCAGGCTTTTCACCTTTTTCTACCTATCCTCTGGAGATGTGCTGGACCTCAGAGACCACAAGCAAGCAGGAGGCAGGCTGCCAGGACCACTTGTGACAGGTTGGGGAGCTTAAAAGGGGATTTTCTTCTGTTACTGCTCCTGTTACTGAGGTGTTGTCCTCACCATTTCCTGCTTGGCACTCTGGAACACAAGTGACTGCATAAAGCACTGCACTTGAGCCAGGCTCTTTGCAGTATGACATGAAAAAGCAAGAGGCACAGAGTGGCAGAGAGAAATGAGAAGACACTGTTTCACCGTGTGGCTGACTACCACTGGAACAAACTGCCCAGCTGAGCAACCAGCTGGATTTCACCTGCTTGGACAAGTTTTGACTATGTGACTTCCAGCAGCCTCTTACAGCCTCAGCTATTCCCAGATCCTGTAATGCAGTCACCTTCTTTACCCTATAGTTATTACACCATTTCCCAACTTTCACCAGTACCATTTGCCTACAGCTCTACAGTTGGATGGAGGTTGAGTGTCTTGCTCACAGTCATACAAGAAACTCTGATCCTTATCTTTTTGCTGAACAGGTAAAAAGCAACAGTGCTTCACCTTTCCTGTTTTACCCAGAGTACTCTTCCCCAGGGAATATGAGGCACATGTGACATGCAAAGCTGTTCTCAGAAGCTCCTGCCTGTATGTGCATGTTTCAACCTCCTGCAGGGCAAATGCAATACCATTACATGCCCAAGATGTCACATTCGACTTTTTAACTGACCAGAAGAAGGAATGGGGAGAAATTCTGCACAAGTGGCAGTAAAATCTGGTGTCAGCAAAAGAAATACTTAAAGATCATAGAACATCATTCAAAACAGCCTTTGGACATTACATCTTTATTATATAGCTTATAATTGCCAATATCATGATGGAGGCATAGAAGGGGAAATGTGAGGCTAAGTTTCTAGAGGTAAAGAAATGTAACAGCACTGGATCAGCATTCAGTTTCATTTTTCATACCAAAACAGAGTACAAAAAAAAAAAAACAACTCCAGTTTAAGACATGTCACTGGAACCTGCAGGAAAAAAAGAATAAGAAGTTTTTAATAAATAAAAATGCTTGTTTGTTTCTACTGTGGTTAGTCAGCTTCACATTCCATAGTTTGTATAAAATGCTCAGTATTTACTCTTCTAAAAATTTATTGGAAGATACAAGGAGCATTTTTTTAAAGCCTCCAGCATATGCACTTTATGTCTTTTTTTGTTTGTTTTTTTTTTTAAATAGAGGTTTCATAAATAGCTAGTTACAGCAAACAATAAAATAAAGTAGCAATACAATTTCTTTGTAACTGTGTTTCCAAGGGACGTCTGAAATTTTCTGAATCCAAACGGCCTCCAAGAAGAGCAACACATTTACATATTAAAACATTTATGTTTGGGAAAACACTGAGCTCCCACTGATTTCACTTGCACTGCACATTCAAACTGGAAAACATTTTGGTTCTTCAACATAAGACACCTTATATAGCATTTTAATCATATGATAAACATTCTGCAAGTTGATAGCACACCTTTGGGGGAAGTGTTGGACACACACTCTACTTTCAAAGATCTAGACTCTGAATGTCCTAATCGGCTACACATTACTCACGCAGTATCTTAAATCCAACTTCAAAAGACAAGTCCAGACAGATATCCCTAAAGAGCAGAACTGGACTGACAGGGACCTCCTGCGTGAGCAAGGCCTGACCACTGTTTTTGCTGGCATCACTTCATACAGGCCTCTTTCAGAACAATTTGCATTCCGCCTGTATCAGCTCTAAGAGAAGCTGTTCTACTTTAAAAGTGTTATCTTGACTGCTGCCCAGATTCATCACAGCCACCTCAGAGGCACTCATGGTCTTTAACTTGGTTATTCCCTCTCTTTCTAGAGCTTGATGCTCTGACTACTCTTATGAGCTGCTTTCTCATTCCCTCTTAGGCAGTGCTCTGCTGTTTCTTATTCCTCAAAAATCATCTTTGCACCTCAAGAATCCTGGTTTTGAAAAGTGGCCTTATTTTGTTGTAGCTGGATCAAATGCTGGGTTTCACAGAAAATGGAGAAGTCTGGAAATATCCCTGTGCTAGGAAAAATTTGGTGATAAAGGCAACAGCCCACTGTAAACATTCAGCCCACACATGACTTGGACAACTAAAAGCTGAAGCCAAAGTGTTCTAAAACATAGCTGAGAGCAACTTCACGAATCATTCACACTGCTTCATCTGCCAACGTGGAATTTAACCTGAAATCACTACTCAGTTTCCTGTACTAACAGCATGATGCCTGTGCTTTACATGCCGTGATATATATACAACATAAACAGGACCTGCAAGAGATCACCCACCTGAAAGCATGCTAGCTACATGATTACAACCAGCCCATTGGCACAAACCAGACAAAACTGTGGGAAGTATTTCCCTTTCATCTCCAGAATCTTGCTAAGAACACCAACAACAGTGAGGGTGAATAAAGGAGAAAACTGAAGTCTTTGGAAACATTTTGCATGGTCATGAAGCACTAAAAATCCATCACAGTATGATAAAAGAGCTCTCAGGTAACTCCCTGCTTTGTAAGAAACAGCTGTGTTGCTGAAAACTGAGAACAGTATCTCATGGAATGGCTTTGCAGTAATGTATCTAAGTATCTCTTCACACTACGATATACATATGCAGCCAGAATCTGATTTACAAAAATAATTTATAGTCATGTAGACATACTAGGAGCCTAAACCCAGAAACAAAAATATTTTGGTTTTCAAACCAGAGGCAGGAACAAATCATATTACACACACAGCAAATCACTAAGAAGCATCCCACGGCACAACTCTTCTGATTCCAAACACTGATGTTTTTCTGGTAGTTCTCAGATAAAAAGCAAAAGCTGTCCACTTATGACTTCTTGAGGCAAACAAACTGTGCACTGACATCAGACTTCAAGTTAAAAACTAAAAGATTCCAGAGATCTCTTATTCATACTCTGAACTCTACACTTCTCCTCTACAGGCATGAGGTGAAATTCCATGTTTATATCATGGACTGTATTTTGTGATGTAGTTCAGTATTACTGAACCCAGAATTACCTCAGCCACTTCAGCAGAGGATTTAAAGCACAAGGTTTATTAAGTGACAAACATGTAGCTACATGCAGCTACTGGGTGATGAACATCCTTTTTTGTCACCGAGAATATTGCTAATAGTCATGGCTTAATAATCAAAGCCTGCATTTTGAGGTTTCACTTCAGCAATAAACGAAGACTCCCTTAATTCACAAAGCCTGGAACTCAACATCCCAAGCAAAGGAGGTTTGGACCATTCTGTGGAGTGGATTCTGGACTATTCCTGGTGTAAAGACCTCTTTACAAGCAACTGATGTCAGTGCAGTATCTGAGACATGACAAATCCTCTGATGGGGTCAGATACCTGCAAAGACTGAACTGCAGCAATTTTAAAGGCAATCTGCCTGACACAAGCCCCAACTACTCTGGTTCACAACAGAGTGTTAGTAGATACTAGTAGTGAGCACTAACTACTCTGCTGCCTTCTTCAAAGCTAAACAGCTAGCACTGCATCACACTCATCTTGTATTCAGATACTGCAGGAGTTTTTGGTTCAGAAGAGGTAGGGAATGAGCAAACTCCCCCCCACACACTCAACCTTCAAGCAGAAAAGCTTAGCAGAAGGAGTGTACTGGGGCAGGGCTTTATGGAGTTACTGTGGGGGTATGACACTAGAAAGCAAACCCAAGCCCCTCAGTTATCTTTGTTTTGAAGGAATTCAGACCACAAACAGGGAGGTGACATGAAGACAGGAGTGTGGGAAGCTGCAATCAGAAGTCTGTAAAAACAAAAGGCAGTGGAGAGGAACCATCCCTGGTAGAAGGGGTTGCAGGAGGTGTGAGGTAAGGCACATTTATCTGCAAACACAGGTCCTTCAGTGTTTTGCAGATGCAGTAATTTATCACATTTTTAATATGGCACTGAACTTGACTATGCACAAAGTAGATTGTTATAAGGCTGGGAAATAAGTTTCTGGTACTTTAGCCTCATAAATTGTATTTTGATATTTTGTCAAAACCATGCTACACTGCAAGCTTCCTGGAGTGGTAACACAGCCCTGTTTGCAAGCAGGAACAGCCCCTGCAGCAGTTTTTTTGGTAAGTCTAGTTTAAGAAGAACAAAGACCCTGAACAGTCACTGCAAAAACTACCCTTCTACAGTAAAGAAGAAACATGTCTGAAAAGACATCCAGAAATGCTCAGCACATGCACAGAATCCTGGACAGCTGTTTGGTTGTTCCACCACTTTGCTTCAGGGTTGTTTTTTTTTTGCTTAGTGGGAGAGGATGGATGAGTGTCACAATGCTGTGTCATCATCTTCTCCAAAATCTCCCACCAACAGCGAATGCTTATCTGGTTCATGAAGAACGACACTGTTCACCGAGCGCTTGTCTGAGAAGAGAGAGTTTATGGAGGCTCTGCTGTAATTGATGATCCGATCCATTAGGCTCAGTTTAGGAGAGCCTGTCCCAGTCTCATCAATTCCAACGTGGACACTGATTTCAGATGGGCTCTTGCGCCTCATTTGGCCCCGGGCCCGGAACTCAAGTTTCTCTGAACTTGGTTTCTTGTACCTAAGGAAGGAAAAAACCCAAAAGATGACAACATAGAATCATAGAACGGTTTAGGTTGGAAGGGGCCTCAAAGATCATCCAGTTCCAAGCCCCTGCCATAGGCAGGGACACCTCCCACTAGAACAGGTCGCTCAAGGCCTCATCCAGCCTGGCCTTGAACACATATCTCAGGCTGAAGCACACAAACATGGAGAGGAACTCGCCTACTGCTGCACTGCTTGGTTTGTTCCCCTAAGTAGCAGGAAACAGCCTCAGGTTATACCAGGGGTGGTTTAGGTTGGGCATTTGGAAAAATTTCTTCACTGAAAGGGCTGTCAGGCACAGGAACAGGCTGTCCATGGAGGTGGTTGAACCCTGGAGGCTTTCAAAAACCCTGTAAATGTGGTGCTGAGCGACACTGTTTAGCAACAGACTTGGCAGTGCTTAGGTAATAGTTGGACTCAATGATCTTAAGGTCTTTTCCAGCCTGTATGATTGTATGGTTCCATGTCCAAGCTAGAGGTAATTTATAATTTGGTTGGTTAGACAGTGATGAAAGCTTCCGATGTGACAAGGCTACTATACAACCACAAGCTAATTCAGTGCTTTTTGGCCAGGAGACAGAAGAAAGGCTAGAAGATGACAACCATCACTCAACATTTAACTGCTTTGGGGGTGCCCACATCTGCACAGCATATTGGCGAGATGTGTCTACTTAGAGTGGACCACTATAACTAATGCTGACCAACTCTTCTGCTGACCAGATTTCTCACAGATACACAAAAGCCACTAAGGATTTCTCCCTTTTGAATGCACTTCTCATTTGTACATTTCTCTTCACATTAGAAATGTGAAGCACCATTGTCTGAAGTACTTTGGACCAACTGACTCTTCTTAAGTGGGAGCAGAACCAATTGCCTGCTGAACACAGACTTGCCTGAACTAGTCGTCAAAATGCTTTGAAATCTGTCCTAGTCACATACTACTTTTCTGCCACTCAAAGTGAAATACTTGAGCTTCAAATTCATATTCCAAACTGTAAAACTGTTTGCACTTACATCTTTAACAGCAAAGAAGAAAGTACAACAGAAACAGAGGAGGCAGCCATGGCTGCAGACCCCATCCAGGGCTGCAAAACCAAACCAACGGGCATGAAAACACCTAAAAAATGAAAACAGTACACAATAACATTTACATACACATCATACAGTAACATTCACAATTTCACAGAGACCAACTTAAGTTGCACTTCAGTGTGCTAAAAATAGCATTTTAGTTTAAAGGACAAATATTTAATGCATCAATATTATGTTCTGTCTCAGCTGGATGTGTCAACCAGTCTGAAATGCAGAGATAAGCCTGTCTCACCCACCTCGCAGTAAGCTGCTAGTTCAAAGGGGCAAGCTCATACAGTAAACCTTGAATCTTGAAGTTATTTTGCTGTCCTGAGCATACCCAGAACAGCCATAATGTGGGAGAAGGACAGCACACAAATACACCACAGCAACGACCCCACGCAGAGAAAGCTGCACTTATGACAGTCAGAAAAACAGAAAGTAGGCATTCTTCCACAGAGTGGTAAATCACTGCAGCCTTCTGCTTTCTAAGCACAATCTCATTACTGTAGGGAAACCTTCACATACCAGCAGCAATGGGAACTCCAATGAGGTTATAAATTAGAGCAAAGACAAAGTTGATCCGGATCCTTCTCACAGTTTTCCTGGATAAATCTATACTTGCAACCACGTCCATCAAGTCATCCTGTTAAGTTAATGTTTATTGGAGAAATGAGAAAGGAAAAGAGCACACACAGAGTATCATCATACCCCTGTTTTAAAGCTAACCATATCATATGCTGGAGTGGAACCAGATGATCTTCAAGGTCCCTTCCAATCTAAACCATTCTATGAATATGCTGGATGTAATAAACTAAATGTAGTGAGTAATCTGTAGGCTGCTCCAGTTTGTCTGCATAGAGCCCATAGAGTCAGCATCAATCTTATTCCAGAAGCCATCATAACACAAATAACACAACAGAGCACAACAGAGCTCTGGACACTGACTTCTGTCAAGGTGCTGCTGACAGGTAGGAAGCAGTGACAATAAGCTTGGGGGCCCTGTGGTATGTCACTGAAATATAACTTATGCTTGCCAAAGGTCAGGTCTTACTTTTTTTCTCCTTTGCCTGCTTTCAAATTTCAGTTACCCCAAAGTTTGCAACAGCCAGAAAACAGGGAAGTTTCCTTCACAGGATAATTGCGCTGCACCAAGCAAACATGATGACAACAATCTCTTCTCTGCTCTAGTTCTCCTGGCTTTTGAAGGTCATATATCTCATGAAGGGGCTGAGTCATGCAGGACAAACTGGGCCTTCTAACCCCTCTTGTAACCTCATTTTCAATGAAGCACTATGATTTCTTACCTTAATTAGAACGACATCAGCTGCCTCAATGGCTACATCAGTTCCTGTGCCAATAGCAATTCCCACATTGGCCATGGCAAGAGCTGGGGAGTCATTGATGCCATCTCCAACCATGGCCACTCGTTTTCCTTCGTCTTGTAGCTGCTTCACTTTGGCCACTTTGTGGGAGGGGAGAACCTCTGCAAACACTTTGGTGATGCCAACCTAAAAAGAGGAAGCACAAAACTGTTCTGCAGCTTTCTGCTAGCTGTGAAAAGCTTCTGCCTTTAGTAGTGTGACTACGAAGGTTGAAATCTGTTATCATTCACAAGCTAAAGACTAAACCCACCTAGTATGAAAACAGCTCTGAATTCAAAGCTGATGCTGCTTCTGTTAAAAAGCTTTTTCCATGCTTCCCTACTCTGAATTTGTTGATAACCATTTTTCACAACAGACCATTTCTATGCCAGCCACAAGCAGTATCAAGATGACAGAACATGCTTCCTGTGAGTGGGCAAGCTCCAAACACAGCTGTGTCAGCTTACCTGAGAGGCAATAGATCTCGCTGTCTTGCTGTTGTCACCAGTCATTAGGACAACTTCTAATCCCATACTCTTCAAAGTGTAGACTGCCAGCTCAGCCTCTGGTTTCACAGTATCAGCAATAGCTATCAAGCCACAAAGTACTCCTAAATTAACAGAAAGAATGTGTTGGAGATAAAGATCTTTAGTGCTTTAGGCAAAAAAAAGAAAAAAAAAAAAAGTAACTTTTCCAGTAAGACAAATTCTAGAAACAGTAACACCGACAGTAGAAAGCAAGATGAAAAGAGGTATCAGGGAAGTAGTTTAATGCAATACAGATCATAGACTGCTCAAGAACAAAACCTCATTTTTTTCCTCCTTCAAGTCTTTGCACTATGTCCAAGTTCCCTGTCAACTAAGGCAGGCAGGAAGAGGTCTCTCCTAGAGGAAAGTGTTATAAAATTAGCTAACGATCTCTTTTCACCCTATTGTTCTGCTTCAGTTATAATTACTATGACATTACAGCTTACTCTCTACTTCAAGAGTGACAAATCAACCTGTGAATTAAAAGACAGCTCTGAACTTACCATCAACAGCCACTAGAACTGCCGTGTGACCTCTCCGCTCGTGCTCCATCATGGCTTTATCAACTTCATTTTTAACAAGGAGGCCATTTCTATTCATCCATTCCCGGTTCCCAATGAGGACTGAGTATTTTTGAGAAGCCATAGCTGGAAAAAAAAACAAAACAAAGAACCTAAATGCAATCCTACCATCATGTGGATAGCCAGGAAGCTTCCCTCCAGCTCATCCTATCCAGCATGCACTAAAATATCATTACGGAATCCAAACAGAAGAAATCTCTCATTACTTTGTCCCACCAATATTTTCATCTTCTTGACAAGACAGACACTAACATTTCTTCAGTAATGGGTAGTTACCATGTAAGAGAGCCAAGAATCACAGGCCAAAGGATGGTGAAGGGCCAACTCCTTTTCTCAGTGCTCCTATTTATATGTCACAGCCCAATACAGTTGAAAGTTGTAACCATGAGCTGCTTTTGACTGAAACCCAGTCAGTTGTTAAAATATACTGAATTCTGGCTCAGAAATGGAAACCTGGCATGCAGCAAAACAAAACAGAGTGCTGAAAGACAACTGATGTATGATTGTCCAGCCCCGTATTCAAGGACGTTACTTCAGACTGAATTTAATCAACACATCCTGAGTGATCACAAAATCACAGAATTGCTTAGGCTGGAAAAACCTTTAAGATCACTCAGTTCAACCACTAACCCAGCACTACCAAGTCCAGTGCTAAACCATGTCCCTGAGCACTACCTGTTAAGCATGAAATAAATCAGTGTGAAACTCTTTAATGCGTGCCTTGATGCAAGCCCAGTTCTCCAGGATAGAAAAAGTGACCTCATCTTTAAGGCTCCTAAAGACACAAAAGCAAAAATGATCCATTTCAGTTGATAAACTGGAGTTGTCTTACTTGGCAGTTCAGCGTCAATAATCAAAACAGGCTGCACAGATTCATCTGTATTCTCCTCGATTTTCACAAGTGCTGCGTTCTTAATGTTGTTTTCATCAACCATTTTATTCTTCCTGTAAAGCAATGCTTCAATATTGGTGACTTTACAACTGATGCCGCAGCCTGGGACTACTTGAAAATCTGTACAAGTCCCAAGAGTTTCTGAGTCCAGCTCCTAAAGAGAAAGGACACGGTGTGAGAAAACAGTTGAATCTACAATAGTATGCTGCATTTACAAACCCCACAAAACTAAGTGCAGCCAAAGAACTCTAGCAGGAGCAGAGAAATATTCAGTCAATCAAAACATAATTATGTATCCAGTGAATCTAACGTTGTACTAACTGATTCCCGTAGCTCCTCAGTTTTCAGCTTTCCCAGGTGGATACATCAATTACCTTCTAAATAACACAAGACTACTCATAGCTATTAAGTACTACCAGAAAGGTTCTTCTATAACACAACCTTCTCTTTTCCAGAGCCGAGAACTTACCTTTTTGCAGTATTTTGTTATTGCTGCTCCAAGAGGATGCTCGCTATTACCCTCTGCTGTCCCCACTATTGCCAGCATTTTATGACGTGGCAGCTGGTTACCTTCCACTAGAAACTTCACCTGCATCACTTCTGGAGTTCCATGAGTGATAGTACCTGTTTTGTCAAACACAACCACCTTCACCTGCAGCAAAACAGGATGCCTTCAGTCAGTGAACAAAGCTTTAATATAGAGCTTCCTCAGAAAAGACTCAGAGGAGATCTTCTCAATGCTGATCAATGGCTAAAGGGCTGAGAGGTAAAAGGATGGGGCCACACTCTTTTCAGTGGTGCCCAGTGACAGAACAAGGGGCAATGGGCACAAAGTGGAATCCTGACGAGATTCCAAACCTGCCTGGACATTGTGATCCTGGGCAACCTGCTGTGGGTAACACAAGAAAGGGGCTTGGGTTGGATCATTTCCAGAGTTCTCTTCCAAACATGCTGGGATCTTGTGAGACCCCCCCACACAATTTCCCCAAACTACCAGCACATCCTGATCATGCCCTCCTTACCAACAGGCAGTGACACACACATTAACAATCTGCTCAGGCAGCAATTGGCAAAGTGCCACCAATACCAGCCTTTGAAGTTCTTGTGACAATGACCCACATCCCTTACCTTGTGTGCCATCTCTAAGGGCTCTCCTCCTTTGATCAGAATGCCGTTCTGAGCTCCTACTCCAGTCCCAACCATCACAGCTGTTGGGGTGGCTAATCCCAGAGAGCAAGGGCATGCAATGCACAAGACTGTGATGGAGGCTTGGAAAGCAAAGCGGATTATCACTTCAGCTGCAGAAATGCTCTTGTTGTAGCCCTGGTGACAGAGGTTTATGTCAGTAACAGAAGAAACCGAACAATACAAACAACATATCCAGCTACACATTGCCTTGAACACTGAAACATCTGCAAATACATAAGCTAAAGTATTAATATAAAGAAGTGAAGCACAGGCAAACCATGAAAAAGCTCAGATTAATGATTAAATTAATGACTAATTAACTAATTCTACTCTGTACTGTATAGACCCTCTCTTTTACTTATGGGACATTTAGCTAAATGAGGTACCATATGCTATAGTAACTTTAATGTTGCGATGTAACATAGTGTAAAGATACTCTATCAACAACATAAAGTCACAAACGAAGTGGATATGAAGCTTGATTTCCTGGAAACTAATGAATTCTGAATCAGAAATAGTCAGGAACCAAGAAACCTGCGACCTAGGTAGTCCCAAGGTAGAAGTTAAGATCCACAACCTCCTCTGTACAAAGATGAACTCCCTTGGTTTCAAAGATGAATTTACACAAAGCTAACTGGAAGCAGAGGCTGTGACACAGGGGACTTTGTTTCCCCACAGAAAAGGGATGGAAATTGAGAAGTTTGATAGTTACAGATTTTTTCTCTCCCCTTACATTCACTTATTTTAAAATGCTAACTTTCAGGAGTTGATGAATTACTGCAGAACTATTTTAAGTATAAATGTAAGAGTATCAAAGTGTAAAAAATATAATTATATTAATTATTACTATTAATAATAATTGTCTGTAGGCAGCAGCTGCCTGCAGGGATAATTCAGAAAGGGAACCATTATAGCCTAGTAGACTTATGGGCTGACTGCTTTTCAGGCATTTCAAAACGTGTTTAGGGAGACATACTTACCAGAAAATACTTCTCTACTATTTCAAAATCCACAAATCCAATTATAATCCAGGCAAAAAGGGTAACCACAGAGACAGCCACAATACAAGGAACAAAGTAGCCACTAAGTTTGTCTGCAAATTGCTGGATAGGAGCCTAGGAAGGAGAAACACTCGTTGGCTCCAGCAGCATCATGTGCCTTCAGACAGATATAATCACAGCTGTTTGCAGCATACCACACTTTATAATTACCCACTTAATTAGACTATGAGACTTGAAAGAGCAGATCATTTCATAATCCCTATTCAGCAAAATACTAAACAACCTTAACCACTCTTCTCATGATTTGGAATGCTGATGCCTAAATGGCAAGACAAAACCCAAATGTTTCATTCGGTAGCACTCTACCTTTGAGGTCTGGGCCTCCTCCACAAGTTTTACAATCTGAGAAAGAGTTGTATCGGCTCCCACATGGGTTGCTGAAATCAGGAGTGATCCATTCTGGTTAATAGAACCTGCAATAACTGTATTGCCAGGTTTTTTAGTCACAGGCATTGCTTCACCTAAGGAAAGGGCAATGGCAGATATTAAGGTACATTTTTCAGCAATATTGTAATAGCGACCAACCCCTGACAGGCAATTTCAAAGGTGAGAACATCAGCTTCAACTCCTCTTGTCTGATTCATTTTAAGGAAATAAATACTTTTGCACTTGCAAAAACCAAGGGCTGCATCAAGTCAAGTGTGTCAAGGGAGGTTCTCCACCCCTCTACTACTCTGCCCTATTGAGGCCACATCTGGAATACTGTGTCCAGTTCAGGGCTTCCCAGTTTGAGAAGGACACGGCCTTGCTGGAGAGGCTACAGAAAAGGGCAACACAGATGACTAGGGGACTAGAACATCTCTCTTAGGAAGAAAAACTGAGAAGTGGAGCTTTTTAGTCTGCAGAAGACTGAGGGAAGATCTTATAAATACTTCAAGCGAGGGTGTCAGGAGGATGGGACAAGGATTTTTCCAGTGGTGCCCAGTGACAGGACAAGGGGTCCATATGAGTACATATTTGAACATAGAAAGTTCATCTGAACACGAGAAAGAACCTCTTTAATTTAAGGATGATGGAGCACTGCAACAGGCTTCCCAGAGAGATGGTGGAGTCTCCACCTCTGAATACATCCAACACCCAGTTGGATATGTTCCTGTGTGACCTCCTCTAGGTGAACTTGCCTTGGCAGAGAGGTTGAACTCCATCTGCACAGGTCCCTTTCAACCCCTATAATTCTGTGAAACACTTACCTGTGATAAGAGATTCATCCACCATAGAATGTCCTTCAATGACATGACCATCCACTGGGAATTTGCCTCCTGGGATCACTTTGACAATGTCACCTCGTTGAACCAGTTCAACATCAACTTGCTCTTCACTAGAAGGATATAGAATCATTTTAATAAGATTATTAACTGGAGTTACCCAGGCTAAAGGAGCTTTCACTACACACAAAGCACAATCCCACAGTTTGACATTAGCATATAAAAAAACCTGACAGAATAAAGGTCTTTTAAAAGAGCACAATGATTACTTCATCATAATTTTATTTACTCTCCAGTTGAGAAAATTCACTAATTTTCTCATGACAGCAAAAATTAGGGAGAGCCCAACAAAACAAATCAGAGCAGTGTTAGTTTTTCAGTATTTTTAACATTTACAGCTGGCAAATATGGAGTTATTTGCTTCAAAGCTCTATAGAACGGTAACATTTGTCTGTGAATTAATCATATTAACAACAACAAAAAAAAAGGAACAATAAAAAAAAGCAAATGACAAAGCAAGATACCTTAAAAGAACGTTACCAGGGCCCAAGGTAACAATAGTAGCTTCAGTAGCTTGTAATGAAATTAGTCTTGCCAGTGCTTCTGATGTTTTACCCTAGAATAATAATTTTCATGTTTTTCTGACTATGCTATTGAAAAAACAAAAACTGCTGGGTAAATGACAACTGCAGATGTTGCAATTTACCCTATTAAAAACACTTTCTGCATTTACATTAAGCCATTTAATATTTTTACTGGTTTAGTTACCGAGGATGATTTTACAACAAGGAAGGTTAGAAGTTAACAAAGCCTTTTTTGGTGGTATTTTTCTTTTAAAGCTAGGTAACAATGATTCTCAGTGTCCTGTAGATTGCAGCTATCATAGGCTTTTGTCTTCCTTACCTTTGCAACGTGCTCCAGCCACCGGCCCAAGGAGATGAAGACAAAGAGCATTGGAGGTGTGTCAAAGAAAGTTACAGGGTTTACTTTTGCTTTCTCAGCCATGGCAACTAGGAGAATAACAAACGAGTAGACGAAGGCAATGGAGGTTGCCAAAACAATCAGCACGTCCATATTTGCAGTCCTGTGCTTCAGTGCTTTGTATGCCTGTATGTAAAAGTGCCAGCCTCCAAATATCTGCAATAGGAGCAGCAGTTGTGGTTTTACACAGACGTTTGTAGAAGAGCAGCAGCATTTCCATGAGAAGGGGACACCTACATGACTTGTATTGTTTGCCTTCTCCATCTCTTCCCCTGTAAGCCTTCTCACCTCCACCCAGCTCTTTCCCATGCCCAGCAACGGAGCTAGGGAGGCTGCCACAGATGCTGCCTGGCTGCACAGCACCTCTGCACTGACTGGCCTGCCCAAAACAGTCCTTGACACCACTGACTTTGGCAGCAGTAGAAGCACAGAACAACCTCAAGAGCATTCTGAATCAACATAATCACAGGCGCGTTTCAAATCTAATTTCTGCATGCCTTCCATTTTGAGTGTTTGAGCCCAACAAACTAGGAGCTCTCCTACTCCCACTCACCTGTACAGGGACACAGAGTAAAAATGACAGGAGATTCATAACAGACAATCCTGGCAGGAGCTGATATTCCAGGACCATGGACGAGTGAAGAGCCTCCATTTCCTCATTGCTCATGTTGTGATGTGCGTGAGCATCTGACATTTGGCTGTCCATAACCATCATGTAAATCATCAGACCCATGACAGGAATACAGAAAACCAGGCTCACAATGAAAGACCTTTTCCACCTCAGATTAAAAAAAAACAAACAAAAAAAAACCAAAAGAGATTTGGTTTGCAGTCAAGAGCTGGACAGTGTTTTAGCTCACAAGACTTGCACAGTCACAACACCACAAATCGTACATTTACCAAGGATTAAAGGAGTACTTACTGCCTTATCTCCTGTTTGTGGTCCAGATGACTAGCAGATCGATCTTTTTTCACTAATGAAGTAGTGAAACCTAAATCCTAAGGAAAAAAAAGCATAATAAAGATAACAGCCAATTTTTAGAGGCACTTCGTGCTCCCATAAAGTTATTGCCAGATCACTGATAGTGCTAGCACTAGATTTTATTTACTTTATTAATATTTCCTCTACGACTGTTACTACTTTTCAGCTACCTTGCAAAGAGAGAAAAGCAATCTGATGTAGAAATCAACCTTTCTAGAACATTCCAATGCTATTCTAAAAGCAGTTTCTCCGCAAAGATTATTCCTGAAGCATGGAAATTTGAAGAGAAAGACAGGAAACTTATTTCACCTCTCTCCTGCTGCACTGTCCATTGTTCTGCCTTATTTTTCTGCAAACCTCTAACTAGTAACTTCAACTCTACCAAAGCCTGACTTTCCTAGTACTTTGGTTTAAAAACTTTGGCAAAGTCATAACAGAGCTTTGATTTTGAGCCAGAACACACATCATCTGCAGAAATCTGCACCAAACAGAAGCAGATGGAAGACAAGATTTTTTTTTTTTCCCCTTTAATAGGCGTCTCTTCTGTTTCTGAGGTATGTAATTCTGGAAAAGACATTGGATGTGAGACTTGATACCTTCATGAAACATACCTGTATTGTTTGTATAACATCTCGAGGACCTATAATTTCAGGATCATATTTAATATGTGCTTTGTTGGTTGCAAGAGCTACTGAGCAGTAGAGAACACCATTAGTCTTCATGAGGGTGGATTCTATTTTGTGTACACAAGAAGCACAGGTCATTCCTCTCACCTGGAAAACAGGTTCCTCCCCGTTATTAAAACCACAGGTTATTGGTAAAAGAACTAGGAAAAGAAGAAGTCCTTACTGGCTGTTATGAATTATTCAGTGCATATTTCTGGGGTTTGAAGCAGTGGGAGGAAGCTCTCTAGTTAAGGATGGAAAGCACTACAGAAGAAGCACAGCACACAAACCAGGTTATTAAGCTCTGCTAAAGATCTGCTGGCTCTTCAAACTCAGAGCTGGGGTACTCCAAGCTAGACTCAGCTACGAAACAAACCCAAAGCTAAAACACAACTAAAAATCTGTGATAAAATTCCTGCAGAATAATCAAAATCCTGCAGAGCAATCAAAGCCCCACAGAAATATATCTCCATCTTCAGTGTACTAGCAGTGAGCCAGGAGAGTTTGCAGGACAAAAACCAGTTTGTGACACATACCTGCTGCACTCTTCCACTACAGCTTCGTTTAGGAAAAAATCAGCTCTATGATTAGCGCTTCAGGAAGTGGAATTTTTACACAAATGCATCCAGTGCATAAAAGTAGTAAAGACAGGGGTGTTTGGTTTTAATCAGTAGCTTACAACAAGCTCCAGAATTCCATCTCCTTCACCGTAGTTTTCCATCACAGTAGCTCCAAATCCCAGCTCCCGTATGAGCTCTGCAATGGCTGCAGGGTGTATGACAGCAGGGTTGTATCTCACTTCTGCCTTTCCTGCCATTAGGGCAACAAGTATTGAATGTATTCCTAGAAAACAAGAAGGTGTGGATGTCGGGTCACGCTTCAGAAACACAATGCACTCGTGGTACCATGATGGCACAGAGGCCACTCACTGACACAGGGAATATATTGCAGGTACACACAAAGAAACACATTTTTGGAAGACTGATCAGTGATGCAACAAAAGCTCCCGAGTGTAGGTGTGACAGATGAAGGTATCACCCCAAGTGAGCTGCATGTTTTTAACAGTCTAATTGTGGCTGCCCTCTCCCTGGAAGTGTTCAAAGCCAGGTTGGATGAGGCCTTGAACATCCTGGTCTAGTGGAAGGTGTCCTTGCCCATGGTGGAGAGATCAGAACTAGCTGATCTTTTTAAGGTCCCTTCCAATCCAAACTATTCTATGATTCTATGATAATTACAAGCACTATAGGAAAAGATGATCTGGCCTTACTTAAAAGAAGTTCTTCTAAAACACAGTTTTGCATATTTTGCAGCTCTGCATTTTCCACTCCTTAAAGCCTGTTCTTCAAGGGAGAACAATGTGCAATCCTACCATGCACAAATTATAAAGGTTTCAACTCCATTCATTTTCTAGGATGAAAAAAGTTAACCTGGAGCACATCCAGCTTCATCACAATAATTAAACACAGTCTACATTAATGACTCTTCATTACATCACAGTCATACAACTGTTTGCTTCCTGCAAATATCATCACCACACCAAGAGAAGCTGTCAGAACAGATACAGCTGTTGGGACTTGCAGAGCCAAAATTAGTTTACACCTCTTTAACTCTCATTAAAATCCTATCCCTCTCTAACACGTCCCTTTCTAACACAGGCCTATAAGCTCCTGCCTTTTAGTTGTAGACCAGGGCAAGTTTCTCCAGTAGAAAAGATTTGGTTTTCTTTCAAATTATCCACATTTGATCCCTATAATGTCTTTGGAGCACCCCAACTTCTGCTTTTGCAAAGGGAGTCTCTAGCCAGCACACCTGCAAAGCAGCAAGGACAACACTGTTTTCATCCTGCTAACCAACAGTGAAACCAATCCTTGAAACACCAACTTCTCTTCACAAACCCCCACTCAGAATTCTGTACAGAAGCTGGATGGGTTCTCTAAAGGAAACACTTGGAAATGTAACAGATTACACTGACATTAACCTCTTACCATCTTCTCTACTCAAATTCCTCTCGATATTGGCTACACACGAAGCACAGGTCATTCCCGTCACCTGGACATAGCACTTCAATATAGTCTTCGTCTCTTGTCTGCCAAGCTGGGCTAGGGACACTTTGGAGGGAGGTTCAGGTTTGTGAGATTCTGGCTGCACTTCAGGTGAGGGTTGGGCTACTGCCACAGGTAGTTCTGTCCTTGCTGGAAAGGAGATTGCAATTTAGGACATTATGAATAGCCATGGCAATTAAGTATGAGCTGGTACAACAGCAGCCAAAAATACAGTTCGTGGTCAGTTTAGCACAGAAGAAGGCTGAGAAACCTGGGCCAGATTAGCCTGAAGAAGAGCAACCTGAGAGGGGATCTTCTCAATGCTCAGCAATAGCTAAAGGCCAGGGGTCAAAAGGATGGGACCAGATAGAACAAGGAGCAACAGGCACAAACCAGAACACAGGAGGTTCCATCTGAGCATGGAACAAAATCTTTGTGAGGCTGCCCAGAAATGTTGTGAGGTTTCCTTCTCTGGAGAGATTCCAAACTCACCTGGAGATTGTGATTCTGGGCAAACTGCTATGAGTGCCCCTGCTTTAGCAGGTAGTTGGACTGGATGACCCTCAGAGGTCCCTTCCAACCCCCACCACGCTGCGATTCTGTGATATGCCAACTGTTAAATTTCATTTTGAGCGGCAGCAAGTCATAAACAGAACTGCACAATCCTTTTAAATTAAGAAGTTCAGGATGTCATTACCTGGTAAAGATGCATCAAATCCCATGTCCTCTATTGAGGAAAGCAAGTCTTCTGGGCATGTTTGCAGAGGGTCATACTCTATAGTCCCATTGCAATTTGCCAGAGAGACACAAATGGATCTGACACCTGCCTTTTGGGATATGACTCCCTCAATGGACTGCACACAGGAGTTGCAAGTCATCCCTTCAATATTTATCACCACAACTTGAGTAAGTGGCTGGCTAGCATCCTTCAAAGCTGGATGAGGAGACTTCAGTGGAGATGCCAGCACGGGGAAAAGTGCTACATTTTCATACTGGTCAGAAAGGCTGACTTTAAATGTCTCTGGAGACACCATCTCAATGGCTTTTCTCAGGAGGTCTATGCTAATTAAGTGTGGGTTATAGTTTACAATAGCAGATTTCTTCTCTAATGAAACAGCTACGCTTGTTACTGATGGGAGTGCTGATATGGTGCTCTGAATGTTGAGGACACATGAATTGCAGTGCATGCCATCAACTCTGAAGACAACTGTCTTTGTATCATTCACATTCAAGTTTTGTTTGGGTGCTGTTTCAGAGTCTTTGGTTTGAGTATTCTTCAACCTTTCCAGGTCCACAGCACTGAGCTTGAGAGGTTTGGGCTGCTTTTTGAAAGATGCTGTGAAACCTGCAGCTTCAATTTGATGTTTTATTTCTTCTGCTGTAATTAGATGAGGCTGGTAGACAATGACAGCTTCCTGGTTGTCCAGGGACACTGAAAATTAAACAAAAAAATGTAAGTGTGCATTTCTGCCTTAAGCAGAGCAAGGTGTTTGTTATATGAGCAACAGATCCTGTCCAACCTTTCCAAGAATGCTTTAAACACTGAGAAATCTAACTGCAACATATAGAAGACTGAACTGATTTAGCAGACATCAAGCTACTTCATTCTTCAACCATTCTGTATCTAGTATGACAAAATAATTTAACTCCGCTTTTCCTCAGCTTTTGGGCTCTTTCCCCAGTACTTTCTTACAATTTCTTACTAAATTTATCCTTCTAATCTGGGTTCTGCAGCAATTTTATGCTAAAGCCATTTATACAGATAATTTTGTCTTTCTTTTTACATACAATCACAGACATGCCAGTATCAGTTTTTAATTGAACAGAAAACATAAACTAATATTAATTCTAATGAAACTCAAGACATCTAGCGTTAGAGATTCCTGTAAGTGGTAACACAATTATGAAATCCTACTAATACAAAGCAAACCACTGAATAGTGCCACACAGCCTCATCTCTGTTTGGGTCCCTCCTTTCACTTTTAGTCCAAATTAAAGACGTACCTAAATAGCTGGTACCACAAAGAGTAACTGGTCACGCTTGGCTATCTCATCTAAACCCAAGACACCTCCACAAGGCCATCCCAGAATGACAAGGTCAACCTCAATTTACATGAAAAGACACTAAGGTTTTACCTTTAATCCGCTGGACTCCTTGCAGTTTGCCAATCTTGCCCTCGATGGTGCTGGTGCAGGAGTGACAGGTCATCCCTGATACCTTCAGGCGCACCACAACGCTGCTTGCTTGAGACCAGCTGGAATCTTCCCAAGTTACAGGAGTTACCTCTGGTGCAGAGATAGTTAAATCTGCTCCTGGGACCAGGTGGATGATTTGCTTGCCATTGATAATGGAAGGGAGGAAAGTCACCACTGCAGTTTTTTGGTCAGAGGACATCTTAACATCAAGGATACCTTTGTTCTTTAGCAGCGCACTACAGATCTGGTTAGACGACAGAGATAACCGAGTAGGAATTGCAAGAAGAACAGTGTCAGGCAAAACAGGTTGTGGGTTTGAATCAGCTAATGTAGCATCGAATCCCATGTCACATACTGCTTCCTGCAGTGTTGCTGGAGTCTGCAGGTTGGAGTCATAAACAACAACTGCGTTCTTATCCTCTAGAGATACCTTGTGAGGGGAAAAAAAAACAAAAAACACACAACAGTTTAGCAAACTGCAATACTAAGAGATGAGAATTAATACCTTGCATGAGACTAGAAGTAGCTTTCACTTGCACAGATTACTAACACTTGTCCAGTATACTCATCCGTCATCACCTCGAAGAGCAAAGCCACACCAATAGCCAGCACAAAGGGACTTCTGCTCATCTGTGCAGCACCACAGATAGGAAGAAGAGAGGATTTTTTCCTCACACCCATTTCAGAATTCTTTACAAGTCTGTCTGGTCACTGTTACTTATGACATCCAGACAGCATCAATGCAGTTAATGAAACCTTTAGAGCCAAACTCTTGAATTAAGATGACTAACCTAATTAAACCTCCAAAGCAAAACAGCCCACAGAAGCAATTCTAATCACAGGTATAATTCTGCAGTTAGCAGTAATTACCCTGAGGCTACAAGGAAGGAATAAAATGTGCTTTGGTAAAACTCAGAAGTTTTAAGTAGCAGTGAAAGGAGTCCAGTTTTTCTAGGCATCTTTGGCATGGGTTGTGAGCAATGAAGCGCATCAGACCGCACAGAACAAAATTCACTTTGGAAATTTAATATATTAAAAACATTAAAGAAGCTGTTTTTCCTCTCTCTACATTTTGGTGGTCCAGAGACGTCCTGATTTGGTACTAACCTTTCACATGGGATGGCACAAACATCCTCAATTTAATTTGCTCCCAGCTGATGATGTATCAAACACAATTACTGCAGTTTCCAAAAGAGAAAGCCAGTGACTGCCAGAGGCCCAACACATTATCATTCAATTCTATCTTTTCTCTGGGCAAAGTACAACCTAAAGACCATGGTCGTGATTAAATTAGACTAGCTAAATCACTTTAAGAAACCTCCTTTCTTCATTTCTGTCACAATTATGTGCCTTAGCAGAATTAGGAACATGGACATTTGCTGGTTTCATTGCAGTTGAAGGCAAAATAACCTAAATGCAGCTCTGTGCCCCTGTGTTGGGTCAGCAAGGGAGATGACTGTTAGATGGCTAATTCATAATCACTAAAAAAACCCTCAAACCAACCCTGTTTTACCATTCTCAGATTTTTTTCTGAAACAAATGATGTGGCTAAATTGAAACTGTGATATTATAATGAGAATAATTAATAAATATGACCTCTTGTAAAGTTTCTTAGGACCTTGTTCTACTCAGACTAAGTTTTTGTAATGCATTTTATTTCCAAGAGTGGCTTTAGAAACAGCATTTGGGTTTGGGGTAATGTCTTTACTGTAAAACCTAAATACAAAACCGCTCACAGCACCCTTTCAGAAACCTGCTTCATTCCTTATATAAAAGACACTATGGGGTGCACATTATTTTCAGTTGAAGTATGAATCTTTCCCCTTTCTCCCATCTCATGCCACCTGTATATTCTCAGCACAAATCAGCTCATAAAACCTACCAGTTTTTAAATTGCTTTCACTATTATACCTACTGTAAAACGAAGCATTGTGCAGGAATTATGAGCTTCACTCTGAAACATTCTACTGTCTGATATTTTGCCCACGATAGAAAAAAATACTAACAAAATAGTGATTATCTCCTCTGAGTTAAGGGGTGGGGGAGGGGAAAGTTAACAAGTGAGACCAAGGAAGTCAGCGATAGGGGCAAACCACGGGGCTCTGTTATCAATGGGAGACAGCAGTCCTGCTGCTCCTCCTCTCATTTCTTCACTGACAATACAAAGGAAATGAAACTTCTAATGCTTGAAAGGGCTAACAAGGGTTTCCTTTGTCACCTGCGTTACCTGCTACTCCTATTTCACTAACCACAACAGAACAGCTTTATCTTTCATACTGGGTCACCAACCGGCAAGGTTAACTGGACACCTCAAGCCCACAAATGCTGTTGAACCTGTGCAAGTGTCCTCTGTGTACTATCAGTTTGAAAAAGCCACAAAAGAACTGGAAGATTGGGATTAAGTCCTGACATTTGTTCACTACAAGGGACAGCCTGATTTTTTCTCACCGGCGTAAATTTTCAGGCTTTTGCTTTCTCTTACTTAAACGAGTCTTCCTCGTTCCTGCCTTTTTCCCTCATTACTTCGCAATACTGAACTAATTGCAAAGCAGAATGTTACTTATGAGTGACAGATAATGACCCATCTCCCAGTGCCAAGCACTTGCTTTCTCTTACATCAGAAATACACTAAAGACACTTCTAACACTAGCTTCCCATGCCATGTACAGAACACACACTTTCCACACACTTCCCTCCTTTGATGCACACTTCACGATGGTTTCTAAGATAAAAGCAAAGCTTTGGAAGAAGCAGTGCTGGTGTTACCTCGATGTGATGGATACCATTCATCTTCCCAATGTGCTGCTCAATGGTTTGAACGCAGGAATTGCAGGTCATGCCCTCCACACCAATGACTATGGATTTGGCCTCCATTGTGAAATTCTACTCACGTCTTCTCATTGCTGCTGGGCAAAACCAAAAGAGACATTTGGTCTTAAAACAGTACACGGAGCCTGAAACCAAGAGAGAGATTCAAAAGATGGGGCAGCTGGCCACATGCAACCCTAGATATGAAACCAAAGCAAAGCTTGAATAGGAAGGAGAACTTTAGATTTTTTTTTTTTTCAAAGAATTTTCAAAATGGGTAAGCGTAAGACAAATCAAATAATAAATGTCAAAACAATTAAGACCATTTAGTTGCACGCTGCAGGTGTGAGATGAAGCTATAAGGAAAAAGAATGTGAATAAGGAACACCAACCAGCTCTGGGATGCTACAACAGTGGGGGATGGCATATAAGCCACTCTGGCACTGGTGACCCTCATGGTTTTTCCACATTTATATTTTATTCTTGTCAGAAGCAAGTGACACTGCGATAAGGCCTAGGAAGTAAACAGAACTTTTTTCCCACGTTTTAATCAGAAATGTCCTCATTTCCACTTCCCTCACTATTTTGGTTCATAAAAACAAGGCCAGAAAAATAAAATTACTAAACTTAAGTGAAATTAATTTGTAAAAAAAAATGTTTAAGGTACATGCTTTTTTTCTTCTCTGTTACCTTGAGCAAAAAGACAGCAAAAGTTACTACCAGGGGTCCTTCTAACCTTTTGAAAATTAGCATTATTTTTTCCAATGACAAAGAGATTAGTGACCAGGAAAATTATCACAGTTAACTGCTTAACATTTGGCTGCAGTGGAAGCAGCAGCCATCTCTGATGATTAACTGAAGACCTAAAGTTAAGCAGCTGCTTAACTTGGTTTTGTTAACCCTCAGAACTTACATTGAAAACTAAGTTATGTGAAGTAGTATCAAAGTTGAATAAAATTGATTTTCTTGCTGCTCGCTGGTGCTTCAGAACTGCTCCCTGCCACGGGCCTTCAAGTTTCTGGTTTTCCTTTAAGACAAGCTACAAACTGCGTAAGAATACAGGGGTGTTTCATCACAGCAACAGCTTTAATGCACTGATGCACAACAGCAAATGCAGAAGCTTAATCAACAAGAAAACGAGGCAGTATAAACCTCTGGATGATTGAAATTTCCAAGAGATGAAATACTTTCCCCCTTTAACTACATTTTAGGGCTAAAATGCAGTTTTAGCATTTTAGGGCTAAGGAACACATTGCATCCTTCTGCCAGCCACTCATCAGTGGGAAAACGTAACTCATTTCTAGGTCGAACAAGAAAAAAGTTTCACTCTATAAATAATATGAAAGAAGCCTGAAAAGGTGATTTAAAAGATTTACCTTCATAATGCACTCCCTAAAGCCCTCAAATGATCAGCTAATGTATCTGAAGGACTGGGCCTTGGAAATCTTTTCCAACCTAAGCAATTCTGTGATTCTATTACTGAAGAAGACATAGTATTACACTGTGGTCAGTAGGAAACAGCGACAACTCATCCCTGCTAATAACAGAAATAACACAACTCTTCAAATAGAGTCATTACAGATCTCCCTTCTGGCCTACTGTTACAAGATTTGACTTAGCAGAAACGAACGCACATGAATATCTGTATGTAAATATTCCCACGGAATTGTCACTTCACACAAGAGACTTGTCAATCACCAGAAGAGCAGATCTTGAGCAAAATCCATAGGATAGGTCCTCTTCTCAGGCTCATCTGCACACTCAAGAGGTACAAGATAATTTTAAAAGCACTACAAAGCTACCCAAGAAAATCCACACTTGATCATTGTGCTGGTTTGAGGCTAATTGGAGTATTTTAATGAGAAAAAATAGATTATAGGCTAAGAAAGAAGAGCAATGGTGATGCCTGCTTCGCTCATGGGTTTACTGAGAAGTACAAAAGCTAGGACACAAACATAGATAAGACAGAGTTGCTCTTTGTCTGCAGATTGCTGATCTCGTCCTCCTTGGCTTCTAGCTGAATCAGTGCAACCCAACTAATCAATTCCTGCTTCTAGACCCCTCACTGATTTCTCTGATCTGCCTGGCATATAATACAGATTCTGGGGTAAGACTGCTGTGTGGTGAGGAGGTGGAAGGGTGGCTGGGAACCCCTCTTGGGGATTCTGATCTGTGGGAGGGGCATCTTGTTTCTGTATTACCTTTTTACTGTATATAGCTGTAAATATTTGTAATATATTGTAAATAGCTGCTTGTCTGTTGTGCTAGGCTGTAAATATAAAGCTTCATTCTTTAACTTCCATCCGGCTGAGTCTAGTATGGGTGATTTCAAATGTGGGGGGGTGGGGGCAGGGAACTCCCAAACCATCACAATCATATTGAAATATGATCCTTACTGATTACCTCAGTAGTTCAACAAAGAATGCTTAATCCATGTAAAACAAAGACTTAATTGTAACTCCACAGTCTGGGAGCAACAAATACTCCCACGAAGCTGAAGAACAAATAACGCTCCAAAAAGTACTTGACTCTGCCAGCACAACCAGACACACACGAGTGAGGCACAATGGTCTATCACAGAGTCAATCTGTCCTCTAGTGAGGTTTGGACAGAAGTGAATTCAAAGGCATTTCAAGAACCTAATCAGCCTGAACTGCCCCAGCAACTGCAATGTTACTGTGTTTGGAAATAAAACACAAAATCAGGAAATACTTTGGCTGTGAGCTACCATCCAGAACGGAAATCCAAGGCTGGCATGTAACATGGTGAACCACTACGTTTGAAGTGATTAGAGTAGCCATCAGCACTGCTATAGAGTGCCCACCAATGGACAAAAAAAATAGCTGCTTTTATATGTCCAACTAACAATATGCTTTCTTTGAACATCTACTATCACTATAGCCTCTTATATTTTCTCCATTTTGTTTCCTTGCCTTTCTGCTGTTAATTTCACATATAATATTGTGTGTGCAGCCCAGACAGCAACTGTGTGCTGGGCTGCAGCAAGAGCAGCTGTGGCCAGCAGGGCAAGGAAGGGGATTCTGTCCCTTTACTCTGCTCTCCTCATACCCCACCTGGAGTACTGTGTGCAGTTCTGGAGCCCCCAACACAAGAAAGACATGGAACTGTTGGAGAGAGTCCAGAGGAGGGCCACAAAGATGCTGAGAGGGCTGCAGCAGCTCTGCTATGAGGACAGGCTGGGAGAGCTGGGGCTCTGCAGCCTGGAGAAGAGAAGGCTTCGAGGAGACCTTGTTGTAGCCTTCCAGTATCTGAAAGGGACCTACAGGAAGGCTGGGGAGGGACTATTCACAAGGTCTTGTAATGACAGGACGAGGGCGAATGGGTTTAAACTGTTAGAGGGGAGATGGAGACTGGATGTTAGGAGGAAGTTCTTTGCAGTGAGGGTGGTGAGACACTGGCACAGGTTGCCCAGGGATGCTCCCTCCCTGGAGGTGTTCAAGGCCAGGTTGGATGAGGCCCTGAATGACCTGTTCTAGTGGGAAGTGTCCCTGCCTGTGGCACAGAGGGGTTGGAACTGGATGATCTTTGAGGTCCCTTCCAACCTAACCCATTCTATAATTCTCTGATTTAAAAGAAAACACACCACCTGCTATTTATGTGTGAATTTAAAACACACATCACAAGCAATCAAGCTTCAATCACTCCACTGCCCCAAGAATGTTTTGTTTTTTTTTTTTGTTGCCTGGAACCAACTGATCAGGGTCTCTTGGCATTAGGCATTATAAAAAAGACAGCAGAGAAAACCCTTTCCTGGAAGAGACTGCAATTCAAATATGCAAAAAAGCATAAAGGCAGAGGAGAAGAAAAATTTTATTTTTTTTTTTTTTTTTACCCCTTAAGGCCCCAAAGCACAACGACTGAATCCAGAACTTCCATCACAGAATGTATATGCTGGATCAAACTGTTTCTTTTTTTTGTCCTCTGACTTTTAATGGAAGAAACACTACTGGTTCTACATGATGTATACATCACTAACAGCTCTCTGCTAGTGAAGAAGATGACAAACAAGGATTTCTATTTCTTTCTTTGCAACTTGTAAACGGTTTTCAAGCCACTTTTAAATCCAGGCTTTTCTCTAAAAAGAATGAGATGCTTCCAAATGTAAAAGCAGGAAATGAGCCATTTGTAAGTAACAGTCTCTTCATAACAGTTACATTATACTATTGACAATGAACTGAGAAGCAGAACATTCACAATCTCAGTTTTCTGTACAGCTTGAAGACCAAACTGTATGAACTTCCAGCTCTCCCAATGCTTCAAAGATTTTGTGCTCAGAAGAAAGTACAGGGTTAATACATAGTGACTGCAAGTGTATACACCCCCTTCCCTTACCACCACTTAAAAATCACCCAGGACAAATTCAATTTCAAAGCTAATCCATACTTACACCTGAGCCAACACTCTACCTTGTTATATCCTATTTCATGTCTAACCTTCTGCTTCTCTTACAAGTGCTTCCTGGTGGAAATACTTTGTCTGAAACAAACAAACAAAAAAAAGTTTTTATGATAATTTCCTCCTTCTGACAACATCAAATTAAGAAAAAAAGCATAACTAAGCAGCCTGAAAAATATGTTACACCAATACATTATAACTGGATGCACACAAGGGGTGTACAACCATTGACAATGCAATCCTAGTTCTCCTTATAGGTGTTAATACTTTGCCAAATTCACTTGGAAATGGTTGCAGAAGTCAAAAGATCTTCATGAAGCTGTGCAGCAATTTGTGTAAGCTACAGCTTGAACGTGGAATATGCTGTTCCATCACTCTTGATATCTGTCTCTGTATATTCCATGTTGGTTTTCTCTGTTGTTTTACATTTTCATATAGATAGAAAATAAATGCACAGATACATGTGCGTGTGTATACAGGTGTCTTAGCTCAAAAGACAACCTCACTGTACAAGCAGGTTCTAGCAGGATGCAGCTGTAAGACTTCTAAAGCTTTTCTAACATCTAAAAAGCTTCCTGGATGACAATATATACATAATCATAGAATCAGTCAGGGTTGGAAGGGACCACAAGGATCCAGTTCCAAACCCCCTGCCATGCCCAGGGACACCCTACCCTACATCAGGCTGCTCACAGCCTCATCCAGCCTGCCCTTAAACACCTCCAGGGATGTGGCCCCAACCAGCTCCCTGGGCAACCCGTTCCAGGGCCTCACCACTCTCATAGTGAAGAACTTCCTCCTCATGTCCAGTTTGAATCTCCCCACCTCCAGCTCTGCTCCATTCCCCCTAGTCCTGTCACTACCTGATAGTCTCAAAAGTCCCTCCTCAGCTTTCTTGTAGGCCTCCTTCAGATACTGGATGGCCACAAGAAGGTCACCTGGGAGCCTCCTCTTCTCCAAACTGAATAGCCCCAATTCTTTCAGTCTATCCTTATAGCTTAGGCGCTGCAGCCCTCTGAGCATCCTCGTGGCCCTTCTCTGGACATGCTCCAGCATGTCCACATCCCTCTTGTAATAGGGGCACCAAAACTGGATGAAGAAGTATTTATAAGTTGACACTGAAGATCTCCATTACTACTGCTGACTGCCAAGCAAGTGATTGGTAATAAATAAGTTTAGATTCAAAGTTATCAAGGACATTTTCTTTCAAGTGAGATGCTAAGTTGTGGATCACACTGTTTCAGAAGAAATAGTTTTATTCTTAATCAATACATGGATTCATCTATAAAACATCTTCAGTAATTAGTAAAGTATTTTAAGGTCTGATGATGCAAATGGATAGCAGCCCCCTCCCCTCTAATCCAGCAGCTATGTATTTAGAATGCAAGAAGCCAAAAGGCTTTGACTCAAGGGCAGCTGTTGGAATATCACCTAAAGCAGCTTCACTGTACCTTGGCTTTGAACAAACTTTGTAACAGCTTTTAGTAATCTCTACTATACTATTTACTGCTTAATCCCTTTAGAAACTCCCATCGTCTGTCCTCTTTCATGAAAACTCGCCTCTGTGTAGCCACACACAAAGCAGCAGTACTTCCTTGTTTGGATACCAACAACATCAATGAAACAGCAGATCCCTAGAAATAGACTAGCAAAGCTACCTGTGAAGCAGCAATGCTCAGTGACAGAACAGCACACTACAAGGGATAATTAGAACCAAAATTCTATTTGGAAATAGACATAAGTCTACATTTTTTTCCAGGTATAATTTTGGGCTTAATGCTAGGGTTGTCTGTGTGCAGGTTAAAACCCAAACAAGTTATTTCTTTTAAAGTGAATTAAAGAGTTTCTGTTAAGAAAGACAAAATAATTTCTACTTCCAACAGTAGTTTCTCTCTGTGTAAAGGAAAATTAAGCAGTAATCAAGCAGAAGGTGACTCAGAAACTCAGATTCAACTCTCTAAACCTTTTTTTTTTTTTTAATGTGCTAACAGCAGTCCCTGTAAGTAAAATATCTGAAGTAGTGCACAATCTCACACTAACAAAAATACAAAAAATGTGAAGAGGACTTGACAACACTGGTGAATACCCAGATCCTCATTTTACTGCTTCTAGAATCCAAACATCCCAGTGTAACCAAACACACTGTGTGCCTGTCCTAAGACCAGGAAGGACACACAATCGTTCTGGCAAAGTGCACAAGTTAAGGTTTCACTCCAATTTCATTAAATATAACTATTCTGAATTTACAGCTGCTTAAACTGAAAGAGGTAAAAGCTAAGCAAAAATCCACAAATGCCAGACACAGAATCTGCCAGATTTAAGTACAGTCTTGGGACTTCATTAAATTTCTCAATGACTTTATTAAATTTCTACATGACCTTAGAGTTCACTTTATTTATGGCAGCAGAAAGAAACGACTAATTACATTAGTAGGCAGCTGTCCCTGAAAGACTGCAAAGACCTATGGAAAAGAGCAAAGGATAGCACAAAGAGAAAGAGCTGTCTCCTCTCATCCTTGGGCTTACAAAAGCGCTAGAGAATGGGTTGTGGGAGGATCTGGTCCAACACGGAAGAGTGAGGTTTTATTATGTTCATAGGCAAACAAATATATTGGAAAAATATGGATATATGAGGCTTAATCATCGAGGGAGAAACAGTAGATGTATATTAGACACCTGTCGCAGACAGCTACGTGACACTTCAAATAGGCTGCAATTTATGTTGCTCAAGCCTTTAACAAGTCTTGCTGGGTCAGCAGGCTATGGAAACTGCTCTGAGGAACAAGCTGGGTGAAAAGAAAAAAGTATACACTGAAAACCTTCTGCTCCACTTCTAGCAACAGCTTCCTAATACTTGAGACTAATTCTTGGCAAATCCTTTCACTTGTTTGTGTCCCCTGCACTACCTCGTCAAGGCAGGCTTTGAGAAGGTGAATGTTGGGAGAATCATAGGAAATGTTAGAGACAGAGTAAAACCTATAAACCCTTCTTGTTTCAGTATATTAATGCAAAGTGGAGCTCCTTGCTGGCAGAACTCTACGTAATGTATTATATAAGTGAACGTAAGAAGAATAGGACAGTAAGTTACATGCAATGCCAGCTTTTACTTTCTCAGTTTACTACCTGGGAAACAAAAAAAAGCTTCAACTCTTTTCTTTACGACAAAATAGTTTGTAATTATTAATTTCTAATCCAATAGTGTTCGTCCTCATGCACCTAACTTCCATGTTACCAAACAGAAAAAAAAATATGTATTTGTTGGTCTATTTATATCCACAAGTAGAATTCAACGAGTATTTAAATACAGAAATGCAATCTTTGGTACCTATAGAAAACATTTTAAAGGAACTTTACACCAAGAAATATTACAAGCAATTTCCAGAACATGGATACAGAGAAGCAATGAACTGGATTTACTCGTGTTCACTTTGGTGAGATTTTACCCCAAAATATAATAAATGCTTGGCTTTTTCCAGAATATTTACCTACATTAAAAAAAAAAAAAAAGTGTACTTGTGCACAGAGTGCAGTCATCACAAAGCAAAAAGTTTGTGCAAGATGATAAAGATGTACAATTGAAGCAGCTCAGATTTTAAAAAGACCTTGGAGAAGAGATTCAGTGACTTGTCCAGCCAAATTTGCTTTTTGTTCTGTGAAGATCACTAACAGCTGAAGGGGAACCTTTCCCAAGCCACCAGCGAGCGCACACTTGGTCCATATCAAGAAGCAACAAGATCTCCGGTGCGGATGCCTACTGATAAGAACGAATCTAATCGACCTGCTGGCACTGGCTACATCCCAAGGAAAGCACAGGAGTGTGGATGTGACTCCTACCATCAGCCCTTTCCTAGCACTATGGAAAAAAACCAGGAAGGCAAAAGCAGCTTGCAGTGAGAGAAGCGGCCGAGCAGGAAATACCGTTGTGGACGCAGACCCTGGCCAGGTCCTCTTTCCCATGCACCCTGCCACCCCCGCGCTGCCCCTTGCTCGCAGCCCCCGGGCCCACATCATCTCCCCGAGATAAGCCACATGGCTCGGGTTGCCTTACAGCAGCTGGAAACTCACCACAATCTCTCGTCTCTCCAAAGCCATAGCACTCCGGAGGTGCGGGGCAGACCAGCGGCCAAGCCGAAATCGCGGTTTTGGGGCTCGGACCCTCCCCCGGTGGCAGGTTGCTGAGGGACGGCCGTTGCCAAGGCGCGCCTCAGGCAGCGGCGCGGCGGGGG
>VWZI01018739.1:39137-167352 GCA_013396835.1 Psilopogon haemacephalus
CCCCCTCCCCTCAGCCGCAGAACGGGCTGCCTCCCTTCGTTCCCACAAGCCCGGGACACCGTGACAACGGCTCAGACGGCGCTGGGCAGAGGCAGCCGGGGCAATGTTACGATCGAGGAGGAAGAGGGGAGCCCCGCGGCGAGAAAGGGGGCACGAGAAGGTGACATAAACCAGCCCATCCCGCGGCAGCCCAGCCCCGCAGCGCCCAGGCCCGTACTCACCAAAGGCTCCGAGTGAGCGGCTCCGGTCAGCGAGTGGTGGCCGCTGGCACTTTGCCCCATGCGGCGGCCCCGCCGGGCAGCCCCGCCCCGCCCCGCCGGCAGCGCGCCGTCACGTGACCACGGCCCCGCCCCGACCACGTGACACCGCCGGTCGTGCGTGCTGAGTCACGTGACAGAGGCCGTGCCGCGGGCCGTCACGTGACGCTGAGGAGCACCGGCGGGGCCTCAGCATCCATAGCGCTAATTACATCTCCTTCTTGGACTTCAAACCCGTCCCAGGCCTTGGTAAAGTCTGTCCTTGCCTTCCGACTCTCCCCTTTTAGCACTGAAAGGCCACGAAGTCTTCCTGGAGCCTTCTCTTCTCCAGACTGAGCAACCTCAACTCACCTCCACCTCTCAGTGGAAGGCTCCCAGGCCTCTCATCATTGCTGCAACCTCCTCCAGCCTTGCTGCAACAGTTCCGTATCTCTCTTGTGCTGAAGACTCCACAGCTAGACCCAGCACTGAAGGTGAGGCCTCAACAGAGCACAGGGGCTAAATCCACTCCCTCAACCTGCTGCCCATGCCACCTGAGGCAGTTTGGTTCTGGGCTGCAAAGCACACATTGCCAGGCTAAAAGTAGTATTGTGGTAATCAGAACCTCTGAGAGTAAAGGCATTCATCTGACACATCTCTGCTGTATCAAAACCCCAGGGTGTTCACACTTTTCAGGGATTTAAACTGCCATGGAGGTTTAAAATCTGTATTACACTAGTAATTTATGCCCTGACATATTCCAATTACTGAAGAATTCATTTGAATACTCACATTTCTCTCAGCATCAGCACTGCTGGATTACTGCCTGCTTCCACTATAAAAACTCATTCAGTTTGTCTCTCAAAGGCCTTGCAGAGAAGAAACTTATTTGGAGAGTGATTCAAGACATAAAAATACTTCTCTGGGGAAAAAAGGAATCTCAGCTTCGTTGCAGCAGAAGTCATAGGCAAAGTGATGTGAACTCTGCAGTGAAGACAGATGTAAGGTTTGCTGAGGCACACACCTCTGGTTGAATGGACACAGATACCATGTTTTGGGTGTGTCCATCATCCACTAGTCACCTTTACAGGGACAAAGGCGCCTACCTAAAATTAAAGATTTAATTACATTGTTTCCTGTACTTCAGCTGACACAGAGCAGAGAGGAATCCTGAAAGAGCCACTCAGGTTTCTAGGTATATTTATTAGACCAGGAATGCCACTCATCAAGTGGCAATCAGGGAACAAATGCCATTACATTATAATTTTTTTCAGTGAAAGTGTAGACCAGTTAATTATAAGCAAAGGCTGTTACTCTCTCCATTCTTTTGGAGTGACTCTGCCAACGGGTGAAAAGCCCCACTCTATTCCTATTTGTGTAAGTGCCTGTAGGAGGAGAAAAATCAAAATTATTAACTCCGAAATAAAAGAAGGCTGTTTCTGTTGTTTCAGCTTAGGTTTCTGGTATTAGAACATGGCATTTCATTCATCTAACAAACCAAGTTGAATAGATTTATATTAAACAATAAATGTAATAAGAAATAATAATAAAAATAAACAATAATAAATAAATGTAATTATAAATAATATTTTAGTCCTTTAAAATATCTAGCCTTAGAACAAAGAATCTGGAATGTTAAGACCGCCCTCACCACACTTCTAGTTTCATCTGTAAATTTTTCTGCGGAAAGCTTTACCAGTACAGCTTAGAAATCCCAAATAAAACCCAGAACACTTGTGTTTCTACTACATTTTAAAACCAAGCACTAGACTGGCACAGAAAGCTCTATAATTCAAAATCAAAACCACAAATTAGCACAACTTTCATCTCTATCACACCATTATCACTTAAGTAAAAAGCTCCTAAATCCTGGCCACACAAGTTATGGCAAACAAGCGACCCCCTGTCAGACTTCACAGCTTTCACGTTTATGGCTACAGTCACAACAGAGTGATGAAAAAAGGATGACTTACATATCCCCAAACAACGGTGAAAACTGCAGCTCCCCCAAGGAGTACCAAGTTGCCATATTTATCATGGAAGTCAGGCTCGTATTTGCGATGAGCTTGTCTTACTGCGTTGTGCTGAACGCTACGAGCTAATGAATGTTAAAAGGAATTAGAAGTACAGAAATCAACTGAAAAGTACATTCAACACCTTCAAAATTCTCAGCTCCCCTCAAACCAGAGATAAGCGTAAGCATTAAAGGACTTTAAGAAAAGCTGGAGGAAAAAAAATTAATCTCCTGGACTTTGAGGCTTGGAATGATTCCAAAACACACTGCATTTTGTTTCAGCTCGCCTGATTTCTCTCTAGAACGTTATTCCTCAAGTCAATTCCCAGTAAGAAAATCCTTTAAGTTACTTTTTTCATTCAAGTTTTCTTCTTTCAGCCCTCAGTGAGGAAGCATATTTTTAAGTATTACTATTTCTCTAATGAAACATGTTGTGTAGTACCTAAGGTTCACATTTCTATATGTATGTATTTATATCATCAGCAGGAGTATCTAATACAAGCATTTTCACAATGAAACTCACTATCAAATTAAGAGGTTGAAGATAGCAGGCACAGGGAACACTTCTCTCATTCCTTCAGATTTTTGAAGGGGAGGGAAGGTGAAGAAGGAAGTGTAAATAACTGTAGGCTTAAGAAGAGGTAAATAACAGAGAATGAAATACAGGAGCAAATCTTCAGATGACAGAATATGTGATGTACATCGTAAATGTACACCCTAATAGGTACACTCGTTGAGAAGAGAGAGGGAAGAATCAAACCACCAGCTCAAAACACACAGACTGTTTAGTAGCTGCATACAAAGCATTTGCTGAGACAGTGATCTGTGCACAGACATCACCAAAAAAATCTTCAGCTTCAGGTCAGTGGTTGACATTTAGCCAAACATGACTGAAGATGATGATGGCAATATCCATATTGCTACTACATCCTTAGCATGCGCTCTGAGGCAGCACAAGAGTTGTTTCGGTCTGTTTTTAACAGATAAAATGAGTTTGGATATCTACCAAGCCAAATACATGCAGGCTGAGCACATAACGAACAAGGACCAGATTTAAAAGAACTAGGATAAGAACTGGGGAGCAATTACTTAAGAGGTGGTCGTTCACTACACCTTGCCACCTCGGACTCTAAAACCTGGATGTGCCTTTAGTAATTATAATCCCAGAATAGTTTTGGTTTGAAAAGACCTTCATCAAGTCCCACCGTGAACCCAGCAGTGCCAGGTCACCACTAAACCATGTCCCTCAGCACCTCATCTCCACGGCTTTCAAAGCCCTCCGGGGATAATGATTCCACCGCTGCCCAGGGCAGCTTGTTCCAGGGCAGCTTGTTCCAGGGCTTGACAACCCTTGCGGAACTTTTTCCTAATGTCGAAGCTCAGCCTCCGCTGGTGCACTATGTGGCTGTTTCCTCTCACCCTACGGTTATCAAGGAAGAAAAGCACTGACCCAAGGTCAGTTCAAGTAAAAGTAACTAGAAGGTAAAAGAATCAAAGGTAAAAAAGCAGCAGACGAAGGACGACGAGAGAGCCGTCCGCAGCCCCTCAGCTGCCCATACGACCCTCCCCCGGGACAGCTCTCACAAGGAAGGCAAGAAACAGGAGCGAAGCCCCCTGAAGAAACGACCTGCTCTCGAGAAATACCCCAGAGAACCTCCTCCATGCTTACCGGCGAGGTTTAGTGCGGCCCTAGCCACAGGGAACATAGTGAGAAGATGAGGTGAGCCCTACCACGACGGGACACAGGTACCCTTGGCGAATGGTGAAAAACAAAATGGTCGCGCCGGAAGAGACCGCGGCGCCGTGCCCCTGAGCCCTGTGGGTAACGCAGGCGCGCAGGGCCGGCGGAAAGGGACCGACTCGGTGTAGCTGAGCGGGAGCTGGAAAAGCTCCGTAGCTGGAATAGAGAAAGAAGATAAGGGCTGCTCTGCAGTTTATAGGCTGAGAAGCACTGACAGCTACATGGGGGCACGCACGCGGTGGTGACGACAGCGGTAAGAGGAGCCTGGCGGCATCTGCTGTCGCAGTGTCAGGATGGCCGAGTGGTCTAAGGCGCCAGACTCAAGGCGTTCCGCGCCTTCCCATGGCGGGTTGGGTATTCTGGTCTCCGAATGGAGGCGTGGGTTCGAATCCCACTTCTGACACCACTTTTTTTCCTTCTTATGTCAATGTGAATTTAAATTATTAAAGGATGGAAGCGCTAAACCCGAAGATTTTAGCGCAAACAGCGGCTGCAGCGAAGCTCAGAGTGTGAACATTCTCGAATAGAGGAATAATAACGCAAATAATTTTTTTTTTCAGTGGCATTTACACTTGTGAGCCTGTAACATTATATACTGGCTGAGAATTCCCTGATTTAAAGATTTTAACAATATTTGCAACACAGGTCCCAGCAATATTCATGCATATAAACTAAATCAAGGGTATACCTTTGGGGAGCTGCTGATTAAGTTCTTTGGGGCTTTATTCTGAATTCATTTTGTTTGGTTAGTTGTTTTTTGGTTTTGTTTTTTTTTTTTGAGCCTACCAATATAAGGTTTGATCTCTCACTGCAGTGCTGCCCTCTCAGCACCTTCTATGACCTGAGTAGACTGTGGCTGTGCAGCAATTAAAATTACTTGAGTAATTTTGGTTGAAAAAGATCTTTCAGATCATTAAATCCAACCATTAATCCAACACTGTCAGGCCACCACTAAACCACATCCCTCAGTACATCTATATGGCCTTTTAAGGCCCTCCAGAGTTGGTTATTCTATCTCTGCCCTGAGCAGCTTGTTTTAAACCTTGACAGACCTTATGGGGAAGTTTTTCCTAGTAGTCATCCCAAATCTCTGGCACAATCTGAGGCTGTTTCGTCTCATCCCATCACTTGCTTCTTGGTAAACTGCCCCCCACCTAGCTCCACTCTCCTTCCAGGAAGCTGTGGAAAGCAAGGTCACCACTCAACCTCCTTTTCTCCCCAGTTCCCTCAGCTGCTCCTCATAAAACCTGTTCTCCAGATTGTTTTTCAGCTTTGACACCCTTCTCTCGGCCTGCTCTGGTACAATCACTGTTTCAGTCCTGCTGGCCACAATATTGGTGATCCAGGCCAGGATGCAGTGCTGTTGGCTGTCTTGGCCAGCTGAGCACACAGCCACTGTCAGCCAAATTTTGCGATGATATTTTGCAATCAGAGCAATTCCATGTCAGACAAGCTGCAGACGCTGAGAACAGTGTAGGTGTATCCTCAGTGTGAGCGGTGCACCGTGAGGAGAGCACGAAGATCCCTCGGTGCCGCCATCACCTGGCTTTCCTGCCGCGCTTCAGAACGGCGCTGCCCGCCCTCCATCGAGGTTCCGCCAATCGAGCGGCTCCAGCTTGTTTCGCTCCTATGGGCTAGCGGCAGCCCCTGCAGGAGACAGGTTCAACAAATCAGAAGCCGGCGGCTAGCCGCGGGCCGGCACCGCGGCCAATAGGAGTATGCGGGCTGCCGGGGGGTCGGAGTTCGCCAATGGGTGTGAGGCGCCGGACTGGGACGGCTATGGCGGCGTTGCCGGTGTTGGTGTTGCTGGCGCTGGCGGCAACCTGGAGCGGGCCGGGTGCCGCGGGGCAGAAGAGGAAAGAGGTGAGGAGTTACGGGGAGCCCCCTTACTTGTGGCCGGGCGGTGGAGTGGGGTGGGGTTGCAGTGGGCCGAGTAGCGGCGGGTTCCCGCTGACGTTGGCCTGCGCTGAGGTACAGCGCCGAGCACCCGAGGCTGAGGGCAGAGCGGGGCAAGGCAAAGCAAGGCCTGTGGGGCCATTCTCTGGGCCGTTTGGCCTCGCCCGGGTTGCCCGCGGGCTTGCCCAGCCTGAGGTTCTGCTGTTCCCGGCGGCACTGGCTGGGCAGTGAGGGGAGGCTGGCGGCCTCGTCTGAGGGCCGAACGGAGCGCTTGGCTTTTCACAGTTCTCATTTGTCTTTTGTTTTTGGGTGCGTTTAATTCCAGATTCTTTAATTCCTAGAAAAAAAACAGTGTACGGTTTATATATGAACCGTATAAAAGCTGTATAAAACCGTATAAAAACTGCTGTACAGGATTGGGAGAGGAGGCCGGGTGGGTGGGCTGGCTGTCTGGTCGTAATGACAAAAGTGTCTCTTATTTCCACACACTTGACTCCTTGTTTGTGCGGGGATCCCTCCGTATGGACTTCTGGCAGTTGGGAGTCACAGAATAATAGTTTATTATTGAAAGTTTTTCTCTGAAGAAGAGTGTTAATAGGGAGCAGGGAAGTACTGTGACAAACCCACTTATTCAGCTCGCTCTAAACGTAACATTTTGGGGGTCGTCACTTATTTTATGTTGTAGAATTGTTTGGCTCATTTGTAATGAAGGGCTTAGCGTTGAGCACTCCAGAGTTCTCCAAACGTGTACTGAATCAGGTTGGCTTTTTCCCGGCAAAGTGGAGAGCTTGCTTCCATCTGTAGCGTTCATTGCACTTTTCGCCAAGCTCTGAGATCTGAAGCAGTGTGGTGTTTAGTATCAGATTAATAATGTCCTGGAGCTATTTGGGGCAGTTTGTACATCTGAAAGAAATCTTAAAATTGGCAACGTGGAAGAGCACTGATGAGATGACAGCCTGCACCAGTGCCTGTAATAGCGCTGAAAGGCCAAGTGCTTCAAGCATGTGTAGTTACCGAGTGGCTAAAGCCAATGAGTAGCATTTGCGTGACTATCCAAAGGATCTGTGAATTCATTAAAGACGATTAACGAGGTATCGAATGGAGTGCTTGGTAGGTGCTCTTAGGAAATACAGAGCAGCTGTTTGTTGTGTCAGACCTAAAATCCTTCAGGTTTGTACCGTGAGGCTGGAAAAAAAAAATCCATGAAAACTGAACTATGTTACTCTGGCTTTGTTTTTCAGATGGTGTTATCGGAGAAAGTGAACCAGCTAATGGAGTGGGCCAGTAAGAGATCTGTTATTCGAATGAACGGTGACAAATTTCGACGGCTTGTGAAGGCACCACCCAGGAATTACTCTGTGATTGTGATGTTCACTGCTCTGCAGCCTCACAGACAGTGTGTCGTGTGCAAGTACGAGCTTCGTTTAGTCCTAACTTAGAACTTGATAGTCTATCACATGCTTTGTAGGGAATTAAGTTTAAGAACAGGGTAAAGCTCGTGTATGTGGGAGGAATGTACTTGGACATGGTACAGTAAGGTTATAATTAAAATTAAATGTGTGAGAATTTGTGTGAATGCATGTGAGAAAACAATGTAGCCCTTGATTATTTATTTCCCTCCTGAAGTAATCACTATTTTGCAGAAACAATATTCACACTGACAGACTTCTGGAGAAACAGTGAAAACTGAACTGTCCTGGCATAAGCTGCTGAATAAATGCTTGCAGAATTACTGCTGGCCATGCAATCTAAAACTTAGAATCATAGAATCGATCAGGATTGGAAGGGACCACAAGGATCATCTAGTTCCAACTTGTTAATTAATATTATGATTGGCACTTATTTCTAATAGTGCTGAATCCTTAACCCTATGATAGCTTTCATGTACTAATCTGGAGGTGGCAGAGGTCTGTAAGGAATACTTTTATATCTAGATCAGGATTGGAAGGGACCACAAGGATCATCTAGTTCCAACTTGTTAATTAATATTATGATTGGCACTTATTTCTAATAGTGCTGAATCCTTAACCCTATGATAGCTTTCATGTACTAATCTGGAGGTGGCAGAAGTCTGTAAGGAATACTTTTATATCTAGTTAGCTGAAATTAAGTGGCTTCCCATGCATATGGAAGTACACCTGTGCTTGTTTTGGTGCTCTGTGGATTAGCAGATCACAAGTTGCTGGTTTCTATTTCAAATTTAAATTAGAAGTTACCACTGCCTGTGTTTGTGAACTCAACAAAACCTGCCTTGAGTTTAAAAGCCCAGCAGAGTCAAATGCTTCACTTGATTGTCAGATGCATCTGGCCTTATGCTTCACTCACCCTCACAATAATTTTCTAGGGTTAATGAAACTATTAATGGGATGGGTGAGGACAGCTCCCTCATCTGGTTAATAACTGTTCTCACCTTCTGTGTTTCACAGGCAAGCTGATGAGGAATACCAGATTCTGGCAAACTCGTGGCGATATTCCAGTGCATTTACCAATAAGATTTTTTTTGCCATGGTAGATTTTGATGAAGGCTCAGATGTATTTCAGATGGTAAGGTTTGTCTTCCTTTTTTTCTTAATTTTACTTTTAACCTGGGTTTTGGAGACCAAGGGCAAGAAGGTGAAGATGTATATGGAACTTAACTTTTCAACTATTTATTTTATTATTGTAACACTAAGAGCTGCCACTCAGAAGAAATGAGAAGAGCAGAGGGCAGTGGCATATTTGCAGTAATAGTAACAGAGATGACGAATCTGGCTTTGATTGCTTTCTGTTTGCCTCCTATGATAACTTAGTGTGTTTTTTGATGCAGTTCTTCTATGATACATGATGAGGCAAGACAGATCACACTGATGTCATTAGAATCATCTATTACAATTCTTACATTACTAGAGAATGACAGATTAGGTTTTTATTGGGGGTAAGCTTACTTCTCTTCAGTTAACCAGTCTTTTTGCTCTTCTATTAATGTTGTGTAATGTGATTTTTTTTTTCAAATGCATGAAAACATTCCAGATACACTTGTAATTGTGGATCACCTTAATAGTTCTTTCTATTATTTTTAGAGATGCTCATCTCTATTTAAAAGCTACACAATTTAGGCAGTGATATTTTAGTAAGTGGAAGCTTCTAGACTGGAAGGGTTCACTCCACCAGAAGAAAAGTGTCTTTTATTATTCTCTTTGAATTTTCCCAGAGTGTTAAATCAGAAATCAAGCTGTGGCCTTTAAAGATCATTTTATGCATTCCTATTTGGCAGATTTCTGTTTTGGAAGTGTTGTGTAGAGAAGAGTTAGATGTAAAATCCCTGAAACACTGTGTTGGGAAACAATAGAACTGACTTCTATAAACAGCTAGTTTTACTTACCTGTCATAATCTCCCCTTAACTGATCTGAATCTTTGGATTCAGTAGCTGTAGATCTGAGTACTAACAAAGGAATGTCAGTCACTTCAGAAAGCTTGCTTAAAAAAGAAAAGCTTACTCAGAAGTGATGATCATTTTCTAAGACAGCCAGAACAGCTGGTAACAGAGCTAAAAAAAAAACAAAAAACAGAAAACAGGATGGAACACAAAAGGAAAGGTGCAGGATGCAGTGATTACTGTTATGAAATACAGCAATGCAAGCTTCTTGTCTGCTGTCTTTACTGTTCTCTGTTCATTGCCAATGAAACCTATTTATCAGGGTTGTTTTTCCTGATTGATACAGTGACTGTGTTGCAAGATACAAATGGAATAGAATTGTGTTACTAAACAGACTTTCTATGCTGCTTTGTCCTCTATAAATTTCCTAAATACAGCTAAACATGAATTCTGCTCCAACCTTCATTAACTTTCCTGCTAAAGGGAAGCCTAAACGAGGTGACACATACGAACTTCAGGTGCGTGGCTTTGCAGCTGAGCAGCTTGCTCGCTGGGTGGCTGACAGAACTGATGTCAATGTAAGTATTCACTTACTTTTCCCATCACTAACTCTGCAGCACTCCCTAACTATGGTATTCTAGCTGTGAAATATGTCAGTTGTGTCCTGTGGCTGTTGCTCCACTTTGAGATACTCTAAATAGTTTTTGTCTACAAAATCTAGTTTGGGCACATGACTCCAT
Organism: Psilopogon haemacephalus; assembly: GCA_013396835.1. NCBI lineage: Eukaryota > Metazoa > Chordata > Aves > Piciformes > Megalaimidae > Psilopogon > Psilopogon haemacephalus. Next base: position 49,121 of record VWZI01018739.1, read on the forward strand.
CTCTTAAGTTCCTTTACATTCTGCATTCTAATGTTTTGTGTAATTCTGTGTGGTAAGATGGGAAAGCTCATCTCCTTCCTTCTCCCTCTTCCATTCCTACAGAAGGCAAAACAGCCTTGAAATTATTAGGTAGGGTAAAGATGCATAAAAATGAAGTTACAGTAATAGGGGAGGATCGTTGCTTACTTCCTGAGTCAGCATTATTACACAGAAAATGTTTGTGTGTGTGTTGGTATTTTTTTCTACTGTAATGTATTGTGGGCTTTGTTAGCAGGAGTGCATCTGCAGTGTGCTATAATGGTAATAATCCAATTAAAGGAAGATAATTTCAACTTCATCTGTTTAGATCCGTGTGATAAGACCCCCAAACTATGCTGGACCACTGATGCTGGGACTGCTGCTGGCTGTCATCGGAGGCCTTGTGTACTTGCGTGGAAGCAATCTGGATTTCCTGTATAACAAAACTGGCTGGGCACTTGCTGCTTTGGTAAGGAATCACAGCTCTTGCCTGCCTAGCATTCTGAGTTTTGTAGCAATGAAGTCTTTAAAAGATTTTGTAGTTAAAGATACTTTAACCTGGTAGAGGAAAATGAGGTGTATTTGTTTTTACTTTTTGGTAGTCTGATAATATTATTTGATCCCCATCTCTTTCACTGGGTAAATGCTTGATTAGATGTCCTTTATACCAATAAAAGGTAGGACATTGCTTAGCCTAGGACTGTATTCCAAATCAATTTGTGTTCTTATAAATTGAAAAGTAGCCTGGGTTGCAGCAAAAGCACTGTGGCCAGCAGGCTGAGGGAGATAGTTTTCCTCTTCTGCTCTGCTTTCATGAGATTCCCACCTGCAGTAGTGTGTGCAGGTTTGGAGCCCTCAACACTAGGACTTGGAACCGTTACAGTGGGGCCAGAGCTGGCCATGAAGATAATCTGAGTGCTGGAGCTCCCCTGCTGGGGCTAGGAGAGTTGGAGCTGTTCAGCTTGGAGAAGAGAAGGCTGTGGGGAGACCTTAGTGCTCCATTTGAAGTGGGCTACAAGATATCTGGAGAGGGACTCTTTACAAAGTCATGGATGGACCACAGGATGTGCGGGGTAATGGCTTGGAAGAAGCTTGATTTAGATTAAATTCTTCCCCATGAGGGTGGTGAGGTACTGGAACAGGTTATCCAGAGTAGTTCTTGAGACTCCCAGGTTGGATGTGTGCAAAGTCATGTTGGATGGGGCCTTGAGCAACCTGGCCTAGTGGGAGGTGTCCCTGCCCATGTAGGAAAGTTGGAACAAGGTGATCTTCAAGGTACTTTGCAGCCCAAACCATTCTGTGATAGTGGGAAATTAGTAAAAAAATTACAAACTAAAGGCTTACTAAAGTATTTCTTCTTTTCTCTTCAGTGTTTTGTATTAGCAATGACATCAGGACAGATGTGGAACCACATTAGAGGTCCCCCCTATGCTCATAAGAATCCCCATACAGGACAAGTAGTAAGTCTTTTTTTTTTTTTTTCTGCATTTCTGTTATGTTTCTACAGAACGAGGCTGGTACTAAAAGAGGCAGGCAGGTCTGTTCTTGGCTTCTTTCTAAGTCAGTGAGGCTGACCTCTCTTCAGTGAGCAAGGCAAATTGGAGAGCTGTTGATTACAAAGAGACTGTCTTCCTTTAAAAGATGCATGTAAAAGAGGTTTTTTTTTTTAAACAGATGTTAGAGGTCCAGTCAAGATTTAGATTTTTTTCCAGTTGGCTTTATCCTTCTTTTGGCTCAAACAGAAGGAGAAACTTTGTTTGAAAATTAATCCTGTGCTAAGAAATCACAAATTATTAGTCTTAATCTAAAACAGGTGTAATTGATGTGTGATGACTTGGACCATTGTTGTCCCTAAACTGAGGAACAACATATGTGACCTAAGAGTCTAAGGGAATGGATGGGGCTCTGATCGCAGTGGGTTCAGGAGGGTATTTTGCCATGCTGAACACAAGAGCTGGACTATGAAGACTCTAACTGCACTTAATGTCATCTGAATGGTACTTTGGGCTGATTATGCATGTTAATTGAAGATGTTTTTGAAGCAGACACAACTCTTCCCAAAAGTCAATGGTCAGCAATAGAAATTGCTCTCCAGCTTCTGACTGCTGAAGGAGATGGTGTAAAGACCAATTCCAGGCTCTAGCTGTTGTTAATCATACTGAAGCTGAGTCCAGTCTTTTCTAAATTCGGTTACTCTTTGTCTCTTTCAGAACTATATCCATGGGAGCAGCCAAGCCCAATTTGTGGCAGAAACACACATTGTTCTTCTGTTTAGTATCCTTCCTACTAAGAAGCTGTGGTTGGTGACAATTGTTCTGTGAGCTTATGCTGCTGCTTTTCCTATGAGAGCACTTTTTGCCATGTAACACTAATGCAGAAGTTTGTGGAATGTTTGTGTTGAGAATTATCCTTTTCCATGCCAGTGATCTTTAAGTTCAACAGAAAAATGTTTACTGCTTTCTCATCACCTTCTTCCTTGCTTAGTGACTGAACTGAATGCAGTGTTAAAGATGGCCTGTTCCTCTGTGTGTCTTTTATCTTTTCAGTCTAACTAGGGTCTTTTTTTGGTGTTGAATTCCTTCTGTTACTCATCTTTCTTCTTTTATTTCTTTCCTTACCTTCTTTTAATCTTACCACTCATTCATGCTAATGTTACAGGGTTTTTTCCCTGGCAGTATTATGCCATCAAGACAGACAAGTGGAGACTTGCAGATTGAGAGCTTCTGCCTTTCTCTTTGGAGTCATAAGAACATTCAAAAACTCAGTGGTCTTTTCTTCTGTTCCCATTTTCATGTTTTTCATCCATCATCTCTAACTTCAGTCAGCTCTGGGTCAAAATTTCCTGTCACCTCTGTCATTCTGCGCATTCTTTTATTTTTCATTAAGAATTTAAAATCTTATTTAATATTTTTCTTGCAGCTTCACAGTCCTGAATTGTTGGCATTTTATGATAGACAAGTGCAGAGTGTAACAGATTATCTGCAGACATGTTTCCAAACCTCATTCAGAGAAGAGTAGGTTTGGGGTGACCTCATTGCTTTCTGCAACTACCTGAAGAGAGGTTGTGGCCAGGTGGGGTTGGTCTCTTCTCCCAGGCAACCAGCAACAGAATGAGGGGACACAGTCTCAAGTTGTGCTGGGTGAGGTAGAGGCTGGATGTTAGGAAGAAATTCTTCACAGAAAGAGTGATTGGCATTGGAATGGGCTGCCCAGGGTGGAGATCGCCATCCCTGGAGGTGTTCAAGAAAGGACTGGATGAAGCACTTAGTGCCATTGGATAGGGCTGGGTGCTAGGTTGGACTGGATGATCTTGGAGGTTTCTTCCAACCTTCCCTATTCTGTTCTACCTGTCCTCTTGGCTGCTTCACAATGATTAACAAGTCTCTTCTCTTGCAACAGCAATGTTTGTTCACAGACTGAGTTCTGCTTGTTTCTTCCCTTCTTATTCTGTTGAAAATCCCACTTGCAGCAAGTGAAACATTGGGGAATTTGTGATAATATAAAGTAGGTAACTGATGTTTAAATACATTGTTAAAAGAACTTCACTCTCTTGCCGTGTATTCATTATCACTGTAACATCAAATATCCATTTGGAGTGGGACTGCAGATCTTTGTTTCCTTATTACTGGTCTTCTGATGCATTCAAAATTCAACTAGAAACTTTTTGTTGCTACTTATTGGTGTTATTGCTGTCCATCATATTAAGGGCTCAACTCCCTGTCACCGGAGACATTTAAAATGGTTAAACTGGCAAGGCTCCTGTAGGTTGAGGTCACTTTTGTGCTGAAAGTAGACTGCATCTGAAAGAAAAATATTTCTTATGGTCCCTTATTGTAGTCAGTGATAAGTATTTCTCATTTCAGGAGGAGGATTTGGACTGAATATCTGTAGTGAAATGGAATTAAATCTTTTGGGCATTCTGTCTTTTCCACTGGACCTACTATTTTGCTTTGCTACCATTCATTATTTGCAGATGTCAGCCTGTTTGTTGTATCTGCATCCTTAACTTTACAATTATTATCAAATGTTGTTTGAGATTTAGAAAAGACTTAAATATTGCTATTTGAAAGATGTTGTGTTAGGTTAAATATTGCCTGCATTTTATTCTTTCTATTAGCTGAGTGAAATGAAGAAACAGTTTCTTTTGGGATTTGCCAGTGGAATAGAACAGTAGAAGGAGTGCATGAAGCTCTCTGGGAAGGAATGCTAGTTCATAGCAAGCTGAGATAATAAATGCATGGGTTTAATTCTGTGTCAAGCCCTACTGTGCTTTCCAGTCAATGTTTTAAACTTGGTATTTATTTTCTTAGAGGAGTTGACATTATGAATGCCTTTTGATGGCTTTTTTTCCTTCCATACTTTTTGGCCGGAAAGTCTCTAATTTTTCCAGCGAGGTTTAATGTCACAGTTATGCTGTGACAGCTGAATTTACAAGACTAGGAATGAGTGTATCATGTTAAGTCTGTTGTATTTTGTTGATTTAGCCTTAAACAATGCCCATAGATGGTGGTGTTACTTTAGGAATGGTACTTCTCCACGAAGCTGCTACTTCTGACATGGATGTGGGGAAAAGAAAGAGTGAGTACTAACACTTTTTCTCTAAGAAAAGGCATATCAATAGAGATGTTTGATTTAATAGAAAAGCTTTCACACTGTGGGCTTTTGTACACTTTCCATCTCTAAGTAGGCTATGAGAGTTGGGGCTCTGCAGCCCGGGGAAGAGAAGGCTTCAAGGAGACCTTATAGTAGCCTTCCAGTATCTGAGTGGAGCCTACAGGAGAGCTGGGAAGGGACTGTTGACAAAGTCTTGTCATGACAAGATGAGGGGTAATAGGTTTAATCTAGAAGAAGGGAGATTGAAACTGGATTTTAGGAGGAAGTTCTTTCCAGGGAGGTTGTAGATGCTCCCTCTCTGGAGGTATTAAAGGCCAGGTTGGATGAGGCCTTGAGCAACCTGTTCTAGTGGGAGGTGTCCCTCCCTATGTCAGGGTTGGAACTAGATGATCTTTGAGGTACTTTCCAACCTAAACCATTCTATGATTCTAACTGAATTGTTCAGTTTCTGGGCAGCACACAGAGTTGCTTAGCAAATTGCAAGGTAAGCTCAAAGCCGGTTTTGGAAGGTGGGGAGATTTTAAGATGCTTTGCAGCATTTTACTAGTGAGAGAGAAGGGTGGAATGCAGTTTCCTCTGAAGCAGTGGTATGAAATTGATATGCAAGAGGAATTAGGAAGAAAATTGGTATTAATTTAGTCAGTGACTATTAGAAAGATCTTGTCTGATCAAATCTGGAAATGCTGCAGAAAGCTTTTAGAAACCTTGGTCACTGTGGTGTGTTTAGGGGCTGCTGTTACGTGACCAGAATCTTTCTCTGCATCTCTTCCAGTTATGTGTATTGCTGGTATTGGCTTAGTGGTCTTGTTCTTCAGCTGGTTGTTGTCTGTCTTCAGATCTAAATACCATGGCTACCCATACAGGTATGTTTGTCTTTCTACTTCAATTCTTGTTTCCCTGTCATTGCAATATAACTACAACACCATAGACTTTTTCAAATGAAGTGAGTAAACACAAGTGAAAACGTACACCTTCTGGTATCACTCTTGATCTTTGTTTTCATACCTCTTACATGCTCATGAATGAATCTGTCCTTGCTTACCTGGTATTTCCTTGTCTGGTGATATTAATATAAGCCAGACTGGAGAATTAGGCAAAGAATGTATTTCATGAAATGTAATTTGTTGAGAAATACTCTTCTAAAAATGCTCAGCTTCTCCAGGAGTGGCAATATTGGTCAATATAATCTCCAGAAATAACAGAATTTGGTGGATCTAATGCTTTTTCAACTGAGCCGAAAGAAAGATTGTGGTACTCTCTCTTTCATGCCATTGCTTACTATAAAATATTCATATTCTTATAGTGGCATCTCAGCCAGTTTACACTGAAAACACCTTCTTTCCCCTCTTCCTCCATATTCAATATCTTCATTATTGGTCCCTATTGTGAGAGTAAGGAGGATGGCTGATGCTCTAAACTACGCACATTTGGGGATTGCTTCTGTGAAGAGTCTCATACTTGCATGTGTTAAGCAGTCAATTGATATGAGACGGATAAAGATATCTTGTGTGGTTTTACTAATTTTTACTTATTTTGGAGGAATAAATTAATGTTGAGGGAATCAGCTTCAAACCATTTCAGGTTCTGCAAAGAGTTTAATTTGCCTGGGAGGCTAATCCCATAGGCAGATGTTATCACCTCTCTGTGAGAAGTCAGATTGTATTTTGAAATATCTAAATAATAAAACTTGTTATTTCATAAAGACTTTTCTCAAGACCAGAAGAGAGTTGAGCTTATTCCCTGCTTAACAACTGATCAGCTTGTATTCTAGTCTGTGCTAGAAATACTTCTAGCTAACTTTTAATGGTAAGATGTGGTTGTCTTGGCTGTTAAGTTACTACAAAACTCAATTTTAAGTGACATCTCCCCAGCTGTTTATGTTGTAGATGCATCAGACCCAGTTTCTCATTCTTATGGAAGCTAAGCAAAATGTTACACACCTCTTTTTTTTTCTTACAAACGTTGTTATTAATTATGTCACTTTGTTCCTGCAGTTTCCTAATGAGTTAAAGGATCCCAGAATCTGTAAGATCGGAAAGGTGGTGACTCTGAAGTGGCATTAATGGAATGGAAGAGCTAAATATATATGGTTCGTGCTACCTCTCTTTACACTGAATGAGATAGTTAAACACTGAACCAAAGACAATGTGTAGTGCCTTAAACATAACAAGCAATTTGCTCTGAAAGACGGAGTATTAAGATGCAATCTCTTTTCCCAGAAGCTTTACATTCTCCTTAACAGCTCTAATTCCAGTGAAAGTCAGAACCTAGTGCTTAGAATGACATATTTCAGTAGCAGACTAACTAGAAAATCCCAAATCTTCAAATCCAAATGGATAATTGGCTTTTCATGTGTTTTTATTTTTTCCCCCTCAAATATTTATCACTTCATGGCTGGTGTATAGGAAGTGACAACAGCTTCTCTGTTGTGCCTTTGACAGTTGAGAGAGTCTCTTTATACCTGGAATTTTCTTCCATCAGTCTGTGTGCAACCCTTGGAGCCTGCTCCAGATTCCAGTGTGGGATGTGCATGTCCTAGAACTGTATCTCATTTTTTGAGAAGAGTTACTTCACTGCTGTATGAATCAAGAGGTTGTTTCACAGATGGAGAATTTTAGGATGTAGAATTGAATTACTCATTCAATTATTCATTTAAAAATTCTGCTAAATGCTGAAACTGCAGTGCTTAAGTTGTAAACATTGGCTCAGAGCTTAAAAAATATTCTTGTACTGACACATTCTCAACAATACAAACCAAAACTGCAGAAGAAACTACCTACCTGTAGAGTAAATTAACGGTTGTCAACTGCCTTTCAAGTTACTCCCCAGAACCCTGACCAACTGCCTGGTATCAGATTTTTGATAACTCTCTTAAGTTCTTGTGTTCTCCATTTATTTTCTCCCAGTTTTTTATCCTTTGTTGAGGATATGGGAGTGAGCAGTGATACCCTGGGAAACAAATTGCTAACCGGGGAAAGATTTGCCAGTCTTAGAGTCGAATGTGCGTTCTTCCTGCTCTCTCCTTTTGTTTTTCATCTCACAAAGATACTTTGCCTTAAGGATTCTTGAGTGGAAGACATTGTGCCTCAAACTGTTGTAGTTCAGCCTCTACAGGGAATCTTTTCAGGTTGATTCTGTAATACGTCCTTCCATGGGCTGTGGTGGCCGGAGAGGTTACTAGTCAAAGGGAGATATGGTGACACTTTTGTCTCCTCCTTATGCTTCTCCCTAGTCTCAACGGGTTATAGAATTTGGATGCTTTAGATTGAATCTTGGAAAGGACTATATAATTCGAAGTAGAATGTTATTCTTATGCAATTTTGCTGAATTAACACATCTCAAGTGCCTTAACTTCACTAATTCGGTTGTTTGATGTTTCACCTTGTTGAGATGCGTTGTTCTGTGCCATACAGAATGACAAGGCTCAGAGAAATGGATAAATTGTGTGCCTGACTGGATTTTGGATGAGTTTCAATAAAATTTTTTAGTCTAATTTATGCTTCTATGTCTTTTAAACATCAACATAAACTGAAACAAATGTCTTTTCTTCCTCTGAAGCTTCAACATGTTAATAACCAGACCGTGGCTTAGTAGACTGGATTGGTAGCATATATGTGTTTAAGTGGGGAAGTTACAGCCCAGAATGTCAATACTTGAGATGTTCTCATGTAGCCAACTAAATAGCATAAAGGTTGCATGGTTTTCACTTGTCTGGGCAGCTGTTCTAAGGTGAAAATCTTGGTGTCCTAAACAGATCAACTAATACTGTTTTTGGTAGGTGGAATCTAGTTGGCACTGTTGATTTTGCATGGAACAACTCTGGGTTGCTGTGCCTGTTAATTTTCCTGCTCTGTTGGTGCAATGCTTCCCTTAAACTCTTAGGCTGGTTGTACTTCAGTCATTAGCAGTGCATGCAAAAGTCGTTTACAGTCTCAGTCTGAAGAAGTAAAGCTTTTTCTTATATTTTTAGAATTGTGTCTGATCTTTCTGACATGGTGCTTATCTTACTCATATACTGACTAAGTTCAAGCAGTCACAAATCATGTGAACGGTAGAGACATGTTGGCCTTCCACTTCAGGTGGTATAGATGTCGAAAGTTCTAGATTTTCTTTTTTTGATCCATGCTGAGATAGGAAAATCATGCTTGATTTTTCCAACAGATTTTCTGCTCTGTAGGCTGAAACTGAAGTGCATGGAGGAGAAAACAAGTGCAATAGTGAAGCAAATGAGTGCTTGCAAGGACCTGTACCAGATTTAGAGAGGATGCAGTTCTGGAGAAAATTTGACTTGTGCAGCAGTTGAGAGGTAATGGTACCCACAATGATTCTTTGGGACCATCAGCATGTACATCTCACAAACCAGTTAGTATAACACAGTTCTGGACCTGTAGAACAAAGCTGGAAGAGGTGATGCCTTTAAGAACTGGTGTGGTAACACTGGGAGTTTGATAAGGCCATCTCCTTTAGAGAGTGAGTCATTAAACAGCTCAAGCACCACAAAAGCTCACCTTTAGAGAACATTTACTACAGTAAAAGCAGGAAATGGTATATTCTGTAGCTGAAAATGGACTGTGTGGTTTGGGTGATGTGGCTCAAAGATTGCTGCTTTATCTGCTTTGGAGAAGGGGCTGTGGTATATTAAAAAATATTTTGGGACTCATAGCTAGAAATAATTTAGAGAGCTCTATGATGAGCTAAGATGAAGATAAATCTAATTGGATTTAAGTGGGTCATGTGCTCGTGTTGTCTATGATTTACTGGAAGTTTCTGCCTTTAAACCATTGTAGTGCTGAGCACAGAATGTCCTTGGTGGTGGTGCTTAGTAGTCATTCCTACAGTTAAGCCTTGATCAGGCATGCTTCATAATCACATGCTCATTGAGGGCAGAATTGCTTTGTCCTCCACCAAGATTGAAGTTGTGCTCAATTCTGCTTCTGCTGTGTGCAGCTTGGTGCTGGTGCAGAGAACCTTAATTAATATCATGGCTGGGTTGTACATCTGCAAGTCGTAGGATTGAGATGCACATAAGGACATAATGGTAAGAACAAGTTAAACCTTTTGGCAGGCAATGGGATAGCCATCGGTGTCTGGGGAATGTGAGGAGATGATGGTTGCCTGAAGGCTTTGGGAGAAAAATGTAAGTACTTTTGTGGTCACAGCTATTGGACATCCAACTATGTACAACAAGGCTTATTCTGAGCCTTGTTAAAAACGATGTAAATATAACCAGGACTTCTATTTTAGTTTGTTGTTGTTTATTGTTTTGGGTTTTGTTGGTTTTGGTTTTTTTTTCCCCAGTCCTACTCTGTTTTCCTGACAGGTCTACCAAATTAGAAGCTTTAGAAATACCAAAGGAAGTCTCTTGTTCAACTTCTAGTTATTGGGAACATCCAAAGAAAATCACACACCTTGATCACTGGAACTTGTTTGGATATAGTGCTCATGACATCAGATTATGCTACATCATAGCATCTTGCAGGCATACTTTTTCAGGACAAAACACTGGTCTGTAGTGGTGCTTTATGGTTTATTAGCAGTGGTTTCTGATGGTGTGTTTTAAAAATTGTTCAGTCAGTAACAGAAGATCACATATATTGAAATTAAAAAAAAAAATAGTTAAAATGTCAAAAATGCTTTCATTTACTCTGAGGAGTTCCCATAGAGCATTTGGAAAAATGCTGGCACTTTGTTTCCCTGTTGGATTGTTGATGTTCTCTGCTTCCTCATGCTGAAAAAGTTTAATTGTCAAATAGAGACCACTACTCAACCAGTTCCACAGCATCACTTTGAACTTTAAGGAGAAGGGAATAACAGCAAAACAAAGCACAAACCCAGGCTCTTGAGTAAGCAGTCATCTGTTTTCAGTTTCTGTCGTGCTTTTTGTGTAATGAACAAAGAATGAGTTTTCATTGCACAGGATCTACTCTATTGAAAAGCTGGGAATCTTGACTGTTCCTATAAATTTAAAGCCTAGCATTTTAATGTACTACTTTTATCACAGATAATCACCTGAAAATAATGTATATGTAGTTGGTGTTTCTAGGTCAGGAGCACATCAAGCTATTAAAATATTCTCTTGTCAGTTGATAACTATACATGTCTTTCAGCCACTTTTCTTAAAAGTAGGCTAACATCTACTTAAGAAAACTAATTACTACCATTATGGAAAAAAAATAATCAGTGTGATGAGACTCTACAATGGCCCTTGATTTGTCCTGCAAGCAAAGCTCTGAACTCATGTTCTGCCAGGTATACTGGAGCAGTGTCTTACTTTCAAGAACAGACAGAAATAAATTTTCCTCCTGAAGGAAGTAGACTGAAGACACTCTTGTTGAATTGGAGAGGAAATACAGAAATGGTATTTAAAGATGTTCAGAAAAATATGGAATATGTGGATCCTTAACACCTAATACAGGTACAAGGTCCATGAGAATTTCCCCAAAACCTTCTCCACAATCAAACTAAACCACAAAACTCCAGTGCTCATTTTCACACCCTGCTCACCCCCATTGTCTCCCATGAGGCCCAAGCAGGCCTTGCTTGTACAGCAAAAACTCAGTCCAGCCTTGAAGACCAGAGGCAGGTCTACTCCCCCATTGTTTACCAGATAAGGACTCCCTCCGGGGGATAGAAGGAAGAGAGAAAAGAAGGAAGAAAGAAAAGAGGGTTAGCCTTGCAATGAACTTACAAAGAGATAGCAGGATTATGGGGTTGAATAACAAAAGTTAGAATTTCCTGGGTCTACCTCCTGGACTTTTCTGGTCCTCCTGGAGGATTCAACTCTGTGGCCTTCGTAAGGGGCAACTAGCCCAAACCATAAGCAGCTGGCAGTATCTGTTAGTAGAGCACTGGGGAAAGGGAGCCTGTGTGCTGGGGAAACATGACTGTAGGTGTGTGAGATGTGCAAACTCTATGGCTGCATGCAGTATTTCTCCTTACACAGATTGCAGTGTGCTTCCACAGTCTGTGTTTTGACAGCCTCACGATAGCATCAGATTTTATCTTTAGGAGTAATCATTGGAAGATGAAACATCTCCATCTCCCACTTTATCTTGACCTCTCACAACAGGGTTTCTTATTCATGTGCAACTTCAGATAGTTATGAATTGGAGGCAATTAAATTTGCTTTTTAAAAACTGTTTTCAAATACCTCTTATCTCCCAAGGAAACAGTGAAAGAAATATTTTTTTAAAAGAGAGTAACATTAATAAATTGATCTGTGTAGCTGTTCTAAGGCAGTAGGAAATTAGTCTATAAAGCAGACTCAACCCCTTGAAGAGGAAAATAAATGTTTTGTGTTCTTATTGGAATAGTAATGCCCGGTTAAGAATAGGTGATGCCTTTGGTTTAATTAATCTGTCTGGTCACAAAAAAAAAAAAAAAAGGATGGCTTTTTGCAACATTTTAATGGCTCTTTAAGCAGTCAGTTAACATTTTTCTTCTAAAATTCAGCTAGAAGGCAGGTGATGCTTTGGTCTTTTAAAACTGGAGCATTGACCATGAGATAACGTTTGTTAACAAAACTGTTACTAAACCTGCTGTTTTGTGTTACTAAAATTCAGTAAATACAGGTTGCAGTTCTTGGGCACAATGTTAAAATCTACAGCAACTTCTGTGTAGCCCAGTTTGCAGAATTTCCCTGGGATATGTATGTTGAAGTGTGAAAATGCTATTTATTATCATTGTCTTTTATGTATTAAGGAGAAGTTACACTTAAGATGCCAAAGCTATCACTTAGTACTTTTTTCCCTCTCTTTTGCACATTGGTTTTGTGAAATTATCTGAATTGGTACTTTTTATCACCCCTTAGATCCTGCAGAAAAGTGCTAGTTTTCAAACTATATAAAGTGAATACCACTTGTGTCATCTGTTTCAGGTGGTGTGGTACTGGACTTGGTTTTGCTGTTTTTTCTTAGCCATGAGGGGATGTGAAAGTTGACATGAAAACCAGTGGAGTTCAGTAAACTCAGGAAGGTATGTAACTTCCTGCCCTCTGAAGAGGGATGTATTCTAGTCCTCATAGATTTTAACACCTGACAGAAACATAGAAGCTGCTAGTATAAGCAGGGAAAATTATCTTGGTATACCTCCGTGAGGCCGCTGAGGATCTATTTCCTTATCTAAAGAATTTTCTGTTTAAAAAAAAAAAAAACAACAGCAAAGCTAGGCTTAAGCAAAGCTGTAGCTAGCAGTAACTTGGGTGCTGTTGAACAAATATGACCTTGATAAGTCTTAGGGTAGCTTATGTTACTCATATCTTGCTTTCTTTTTATTCTGTGCTTGGGAAACCTTCTCCTCCAAAGCTTGTTTCTGTGCTCATGTCCTGGTCTGATTCGAGTTCAAAGTATGAGGGTCACTCTGCTGTTGGTCACAAGTTTGGCTATCATCACCATGTTACACTTTCTACAGCTGATGTACTTAAGTGTGATGATTAACCTGATGCCATTGAATCTAGGTGGTGGAATTGCCCAAAGCCTGCATTCTCGTGAAGGAGGCAGCTGAGGTTAGGGTGCACCCCAGCCATTGCCATCAGAGCTTGCTCTATTGCCTGTTGTTCATTTCACCTGTGTAATGCATTGTCTGCTGGTGCAGAATGTCTGTGCTTGGCTTCTGCTGCCATGGCCCTTGGGGCTCTCCCTGTCCAACAGCCCAGGGAGTTAGGGCAGCTATAGGCTGGAGCCCCCTGCCGGGCACCGCCGGCGGTGCACTTTGTTTAGAAGTGATGTCACGGGATTTGACGCGTGACGCCAGGCCCCGGCTGGTGATGTAACTCTCTCTCCAGCCAATCAGAGCAGGGAAGGTTGGGATGGTGACGTAAACGACCCTAGCAACAGGCCCCGTCGCAGCCGCCCAATTGGAAAATAGCTGGGGGCGGCAAGAAGCCAATGGGAGGCGACGAAGGAGGAAGGCGGCAGGAGGCTGGTCTCCCTCAGCCTCTCTCCGATAAGATGGCGGCGGAGCTTGCGATGGTGGCAATAGCGGCTTTGTCTCCTTTTAGCGCCTGAGCCCGGTTCCGGCCCGGCCGGCCGCACCGAGCAGCCGCGGCGGAGACATGACTGCAGAGCCTGTGAGGTACGGCCTGAAGCTCGCCCGCATCGGGGGGAAGGGCGGTCGCTGTTGGCGAACGGCCTCCGCGGTTGCACGGCCCGGCCCGCGGCGGGGGTGGGGCGGGGACGGGCCTGGGGTGGCGGGCGCCGGCGGAAATTGGGCTGGCGGTGGGACATCGAGTGGAGTAGAGTACGGGAGAGGGGAAGGCGGCGGACACGGCCGGTGCGGGCGGGCGGCCAACGCTCGTCTCGCCCCAGTTGAGCGTTGGAAGAGCAGCGGCACGCACACCCCTTTTCCTTCGGGCATGGCGGGGTCGGCCCCGGCTCAGACGCGAGAGGCGTGCAGGGCTGGATCAGATAGAGCTGTCCCGTCTCGTACCGGTGGAAAGCGGCGGGAAGGCCTGAAGGCGCGAGGCTGCCATCGCCCCCCGCCACGGGCCGCTGTGCCCTCGCCGCGGGGTGCCACGGGGATGTGCCCTCCGTTTGTCCGCCCCCGCCCCACGTGTGTGTGCTGTAGTAAAGTCCTTTGTCGCAGATTCCCCCGTCAGGGATTTGTTTGCATGCCCGTTTACAAACCTCTTCCTCTATCCTTGAAGACGTTTCTCTTACCGTCTTAATTGTTGCAAACGGCGCCCGTTTTGCTGTGTAAAGTAAGTAAGCTGACAGAAAAGCGAGCGAATTCAGTGCTGAGAGACGCCATGTTCAACTATTAATAAATAATCGCTTTCGGTTTATCGGTATCAGGGGGTCTGATCAACACAGTTTCTCACTCGCAGCACTCCAGATGCCTGCGGCACTATATAAACAACAAAGCACTGTCACTTGACCCTGACTGTTGTTGCGCCTACCTTCAAAATCGGAAAAGTGTTAAGAAAGGAAAGCATTTCCCTCTCTCAGATACTGAGCACTGGATAATATTTTTTTTTCTGTGGTCGTGTTTGTGTATCTTCACCACTCAGGTTTAGACTTAGTTGGAGTAGTTCTACCGTTTAGTTTCAGCTCAAAGTAAAAGAGTTGGCAGTTTTCTTTCTCTTGTGTGTTGCTTAATTTTAAACCCGTAACATTTCTGAGGGAGTTAATGCATATGTCATTTATTTCCAGCTAACAAAAGGAGTTGTTTATAATATTATCAACGTTATTGATGATGATCTCGTATCGGATGCAAGTCACCAGTGTTGTAAATACAGGTTATTTGGTGCATAGCATTCCAAGAGTTAGGAAGTTCTTTTGCATGTGTTTGTTCTGTGTTTTGGAAGATGAGGATTGGCCATCTTGCTGGAACTGCCCATGCCTTACTCTTTCACACCCCTGCTTTATACCCTCTTTGCTTTTGTAGTTCTTCAGCAGTTGTAAACCACTTTCTGTGTGGTATTGGTTATTTCATCTGCAGACTAAGATACTAATTAAGGCTTTTTCTCCTTTCCCTAATCCCTCAAAATCATGAGTAGAGTTTGATTTTTGTGTGGCAGAAGCATCTGGCTTAGTAGTATTTGTTGGGTTTTTTTGTTTTGTTTTGCAGTCCGAATCAATATTGCATATTCAAAAAATGCACTTCCATTTGGACCACTTTTTATTTTACTGTGATGTGCATTTTCTTTCACGCTGGCATGTTCTGCTTTGCCTTTTTTTTTTAAGCTCCTTGTTCCAGCACTAGCCTTTGAAGATCTTGTACATAACCCTTTCACATCTTTATGTTGTCACTAGTGCAACAATTAAGAGTTAATGCTTAAGGGGCTTCTTCAGTTGGTGCTTCAGTGGAAGAGGATACAGACTCATGCATTTTCCATGCACTTTTTCAGATTGTTTGCAGACATAAATTGGAATATTTCTGATCTTGAAGATCAAAAAGTATGTACGAAAGAAGATCTGACATTGCATGTTGTCTTTCGGTTCAGTTGGTCCCACACAATTAGCAGGCCTTGTGACAAAGTACTTCTAAGTAGATAGACAGAAAAAAAAAAAAATATATGTGTGTGTATTTTTTTATGTGCTCTGAACTTTACTTCTGTTCACGAAGTCAGTTCTTGTTGAGTCTATTTTTTTGTTTGTTTTTGGAAGTCTTATCCCATGTAGAACTCACCTTGAAGGCTTTGATTTTAATCTGCAACAGTACAGTTCTATGCCTAGAACTAGGTGTGACATAGTGGGGCACTGTGGTTTCAGGGTTGCAAGGCAATGAACACAGTGCATGGACTTGTTCTTATTTTTTGTCAATTCCTGTTCTACTTAAAATTGGAGTTGCAGACAATGAGAGGGAAAAGAAAAACATTTTTTCCTTTCTCTTCCCATTTCCCATAAGTCCTGTGGCCTGTCAGCTGCCTGCGTTTCTGTCACCCTGCACAGTCACTCTGCACATTAATTTCATCTCCTGCTATCTGCAGTTTTGCTCATTTGAAATGTATACAGAAAGACAGCTAGGAGGTTGTTATTAGAATTCCATATGCAAACAATAGAATTTTGATGGAAAATCTTGCCTTGGCACTTCTGGAAGATTGAAGTATTTTCTTTTTAAACACTCTATCAGTTCTAGTCTGCTGGGTATGAAGGTCTGAACTTTTGTTACAGCAAATGCTTTTATTTAATATTAAGAACCTGGGAGACTCCCATGTTCAGGATGAGAAGCTTGGAAAGCTGCAAAACGTGATGAATGCTGCAAAAACTGACTAGGAAACAACCAAAAAAATGCTGCTTCTGCAACTGTTCATAAGGATTCCTCTATAACTTTTATTCCCAAACCTTATTTTTGTTTTTTTTTTTAAACTATATTAATCTTAGTCACAGTGACCTAATCTCTTCTCACCCATCAGTTCACGTGTTGTACAGAATAAGCACAACGATAGTAAAAGACAGCTCAAGTGAGTAAGATTCAAAACCTACACTACACCTAGTGTAGTGTAGTGTTACTAGGTCTTCTAAAATTGGCAAAATAAATGGTATGACTCAGACTTTTCAATATGATATTTTGGTAACTTGGACTTAATAGATTTAAAAAATTTTCTGCATTTTTGAGTCTCTCGAATGTCTTTGCTCTAAGTGATGTTACAGGGCTGCTTGAGACATGTTATTTAATGACCCAATAATCTAATGAGAAGGAAGCCAATATCAATCTTCATATCCTATGAAGGTACAGTGTAAATTATCCCTCTTTCACGTAGTCATGTGGAATAGGCATAAATAGGATTCTTTGTTGCTTCCCCCCAACGAAAGCAAAACTTGAGGCTGATTGTCATCTTCTGTGCCACATGCATCCCAGAGCCAATGTCTTTACACTGCTGCAATTCTCTTAAAGCAGAACTTACTGCAGTGGCTTCATTATTGCTGCTAAAATTTCATAAACTTTGGGTCAGTGCCTGTCATCAGGCTTAACTGAAGGCATCTTCATTTTCCATTCAATAATTTGGTGTGACAAAAGAGTGTGTAATGTGAATTTTGCAGTAGGATGACCTTAACATCACAGAGACTTGAAGTTCTTCATGTTGTAAATAAACATTTGCACCCTCTGCTTCTATGGAGGAAAAGTTAGTGCTTTTCATGTAAATATAGGTCACCAGAAGAAAGTACAAAAAATAATACTACAGTAAAACCAAATGCCTGTGGTCTGTGACAAAGTGCATTTTTAAATTAGATCACTAAGATGTGTCTTCTTTACACTGGAAAGCCTAGGGATGGTACTGAACCTCAGGAAATCACATTTCATATCACTGGAGCTCAGTTTGTGTCTGCAGGTGATTTGGAAACATGAATCATTTCATGGGTAGGTCAGTGGCAGGTTGCTCCAGTAGTATGCCAGGAGGAGAAAGTAGAAATTGTAAGAACAGTGGCAAATATAAGGGAAGGTTTAATTCTGAAAGAAAGGAGGTAGGTAAAGTGCCCTGATTTACTAAAGCAGTTTAAAGCTTCCATACTTTTTTAGTAGCATCTGGCCACTGAGCAGTTGTCATTCAAGATGGATGATGGATTGATGGATGTTAGTGGTTTTGGAATTTTTTGTTTGTGTTTTTTGTTTTGAGTGAAATGTTGAAAAAATAATTGGATTACACAAGTTTCTGACCAATGCCAACTTTAGTGTGGTTTAGGCAGTTTGTTGGCAAGGCTGAAAGCAACACCATTGTAGAAATTTCTGTCTTACTGGTCTAACTGTAGGGCTGAATAGGTTCATCTGTAGAAGCCTTGTTGGGCAAATACATCTGTCAGGTAAAGGGAAAAAACAGAAAATGAGGCAAATTCAGGACCGAGAGTGGGGCAAGCTAAGATGACTTTTATCTTGTAAAATAAAACAACACTTCTAATGAGCTACAAGGCTAAACCTGGAGCAAACCTGGTATCTGTGAGACTTGAAGGGACAGACTTCAGTTCTTAGTTTGCAATGAATGATGTGTCATTGGGGATCTGTGGTAAACTGCAGGAAGCAGAAAGCAAATGCAGTAAAAGAGAAGACAGGTTTAGAGTTAGAGGGGCATGATGCTGTCGCAAGTGGAGCCCTTCTTTCCCTTTGAACAAAGCATCTTTAAGCTTCTAAAATACACCTTCATGTTTTGTGTGTATTGACACTAGTTGGCATTTACTTTCCTGAAGTAATACAGTAAGGTAGTCAGTTTGTCATGACTTTTGTCTCATGCAGTATTTAGGTTTTCAGGTCATTGACTTCAGTCAGTATTTTTTTCAGCTTGCAGATTATTTTGACTTTGAAATTATAGAGCTCTGTGTGATATTCAAGTTAGGCTAACAATGAGATTGTCTTAGCTTCTTTTTTTTTTTTTTTTTTTTNTTTCACTTTTTAGCAAAGCATGGTAACTCCCAGGCCAATCCTGATGTGGCTGTTTGATGATTGTTTGGATACTATCTCAACAAAAAGAAATTGTGTAATCTTTCTTGAGCAGAATAAAGGGTCTCTTAGTGACTTTGAACCACCGCTTTCTCATTTCCCTTGTGTGTCTGGAGGAAAATAATTCTGTTTACTTGTCTGAACCTGTTTTGCTGTACTTATGAAGATGAAGTAACTTTGGGGCTTCATTTATAGTCTTAAATTGTACTAGGTATGACTTGATTAAGCCCCTGTGGATTTAAGTTCAGTTCCAACCAAAGTAAGAGTGAATTTGTGTTAATGAAGTTTTAAGTGTAGAATCTCTGCGTTTGATGAAGTGCTAGATGCCTGCATCCCTTTCCAGTCAGAGCTTCAGTGTTCAGGTATGTTCTGACTATGTTTGGTGTAATAGGCTTAGTATGGTGCAATTCTGCCTAACCACGAGAGAATGTTTTTACTGTGAGAATGCTAAGCACAGAACAGGTTATCAAGAGAGGTCGTGGAGCTTCTATCTGTGGAGGTATTCTGGGTTACCTCATGCAGCTGTCTCTGCTTGTGTTGGAGGCTGAATTCCCTTCCAACCTGAATTACTCTGTGACTCTTGGTGTTATTAGCCTGACCATCTCTGATCTTGCTGCTGATGGTTCAGGCTCACATAAGTATTGCTGCCACTGAAGTTAGTCTCTTCCCAGCTAATCTCAGATTGTCATCGCCTTTGTTTACAGAAACACTTGTACCGGTGAGTGACTGGATTAGGGAAATTATCCAGATCCAGTAAAAGAATTGGCTGTTTACAGTGTGGATCAGCTCTTTTGTGTAGGTCACAACAAATTCTTGTACTGGAGGAGACTGGAGAGAGCCGAGTCTGTGGGTGGCATAAGGTGTGTTTGTCAGGGTGCGAGAATTTGCGTCCTTTGGCAGTAGAGCAGGTTCCTGCCAACTTGAACAGCTTGTGTGAATCCTGACTGGAGAGCCTCGCTTGTTTTGATGTAATTGGTATATCAATAACTTACAGAATATGAATCTGATTTAAGCTGTACAGTACCATGTTGCTTTGTATTTGGAAAACCATTTTTTGAGCTAAGAAACAGCCACTAGAAGTGGTCTGTTTACCTACCTTTATACAACAATGTGCTTTTGGTAGGCTCAATTTATTTTCTGGTTGTGGGTTTGTTTTTTTGTTTGTTTTTTTTTTTAAGTTAGAAGGCTTCTTAGGATATTGCAGGTCTGTCGATTCCTTTTTTGATTAGGAATAACAAAATAAGCAACTTCTGTTGTAGCTTTTATTATCTTTCACCCTTTCTAACAATCTTAAGCTATTTTGTGTGTGTTTGGCTACCATACTGACATATTTCATATGCGACAACTATGTACACTCTGCCTTTTAACTGAAATACTTCAATCAGGGTAAGTCCAATGCTTTTTGGTTTTTTTTTTCCCCTCTCATCAGAAAAAAAAAATGTAGAAGATTTGGAGGTGATAGAATACTGGCGTGATTATATCAAGGCTTAGGTTGTATGAAAAGAAATCATACATTTTGGGGGGAGGAAAGGAAAAGAAAAAGGAGGCCTAGTACTAGTTTTGAAATTGTCTATTTCAGTAAATTCCATCCATCTCAGCTTTATTTACTATAATCCAGTTATTTTAAAATATGCTAATGTGTGTAAGATATTAGATAAATGTTTTCAAAAACATATTCTGATCTCCTTCAGATCTTTGGGTGCATCCATATTAGCATGTGAATGAAGATGGTCCTTTGCTTATTCAGTTTTGTTGATAATATAGAGGGGCTTGGTGAGCACAAACTGGATTCTTTCAGAGTGTAAGTGAGCTGAAAGATGTGTTCTGGCATTCTGTGCTCCAGCTGCTGGTGCTTGTTTAGTCTGCAGAACCACACTGCAGCTAGTTTGAATTAGTAAAACGTATGTAGCATGGCTATGGGGTCATCAGCACCAAACCTTCTTGTGCTTTCATGTAGATACAGTCAGTTCTTTCCCTTCCCACTGTCTTGGTTAGCATAGTTTTGCTGTGGGTTGTTGGATTTCTGTCATTCACACATGGATACAGTCTGAAGCAGAGGATGATTGTCTACAGACAGCAAATTTAAAGGCACATCTGGTATTATTTTTATTTTCCTTTTTTATTTTTTTTGGTAAAGGATAGTTTAATTGTGTCTGCTTATTACTTGTTTTGCAGTATTTCAGCTTCAACAGTGAAAAATAATTGGGACTTAACTTAAAACAACTGTAAAGATGAATTAAAAAAACTTGTGCCCTTGAACGGCTGTTGAAGTTTAAACATTAAAAAAAAATTAGGTAAGTGTTGAATTTGAAGGCGAGCACCTAAGATAGGAAACACTTTGCAAAAGCTTATTTGCCGACATTGATGCAAATGAAAAGCTGGGAAGCACTCCTCTTCCACTGGTGTTCAGGAGCCACTTGAAATTTGGATGAAGGGCACAGACTAAAGGTTGGGAGGATCCTGTGGAAGAAAGAGGAAGACATTTCTTTAAAGAAAATAAAATTTTTAAACTGTTCTTCCAGATGCTGATAATAAGCGGAGCATTCCCCACCTACGTTTTTGAAGTGTCTGAGCGCAGGAACAAGGTTTTCCCAGTGCAATTTCACAATCCAAGCCACTATGATCCCGTGTTGCTGCTGAAGTGGCTGGTCCTGCTCTTTGCCCTGAACTGGCTGTGAATTTTCGGCACCTCACCTGCCATCAGAGAGAATGGTCATGTGAATATGTGGCAAGTGGGATCCAAATGAAAACTGTTCCCTAAAATGTTACTTGTCCAAGGTGATTTGACTCACTTTGCAGAAGCATAATCATTATCGAACCTAGATGATGAACTAATGTGACCTTGGCTCGGTAACAGGTGCCTGTCAAAGCTGCTTTATCATTCACCTCAATTGGACAGGGTAGAGAAAAGATAACAGAAGGCTCATGAATCAAGATAAAGACAGGGAGAGATTGCTCAGCTCACGGGCAAAATAGACTCAGCTCAGGGAAATGAAATTTATTAGCAATCAAATCAGAGCAGGGTAATGAAAAATAAAACCAAATCTTAAAAAACATCTTTCTCTCTCTCTGCTGCTCTTTCCAGGCTCAGTTCTGTCCCCATGTTTCTCTGTGTACTCCCCTGAAGCAGTGCATGAGGACAGGGAATGGGGTCAGTTCATACACATTGTCTGTACCACTCCTTCCTCCTCCCACTCTTCCCCTGCTGCAGCATGGGGTCCCTCCTACAGGCGACAGTCCTTCACAAGCTTCTCCAGTGTGAGTCCTTCCTACAGGCTGTAGTTCTTCACAGACTGCTCCAGCATAGGTCCCTCCATGGGTGCAGTCCTTCAGGAACAGACTGCTACAGGATGTTCTTCAGGGCATCACAGCCTTCTTCAGGCGCATCCACCTTATAGGATCTTCATGGGCTACAGTTGAACAGCCTGCCTCACCATGGGCTTCACTGCAGGCTGCAGGGGAGTTTGCTCTAGCAACTGAAACACCTCCTCCCTCTTGTTTTACTGACCTTGGTCTGCAGGGCTGTTTTACTGTCACTCCTTTTTCCCAGCTGCTGTTAAGCAGCAGTTATTCTCCTGTCTCATATATGCTATCTCAGAGGTGCCACCACCATTGCTGATAGGCTCAGCCTTGTCCAGCAGTGTATCCATTTTGGGATCAGCTGGCATTGTCTCTATCAAAAGGTGGGAGAAGCTTCTACCACCATCTTGCAGAAGCCACACCTGTACACCCCCTGCCACAAAAACCTTGCTATGCAAGCCCAATATAGGTAAGCATGTACTAGGGGACAGCAGTCAACAGCCAGACTTAATTGTGTTGTGTCTAGATTAGGACACCACATGTCCTTTCATTTTCTCCTCATGTATTTATTGATCTGTAGAATCATTTGGCCTAATACCTGCTTATCCTAATATGTACTACTTTTTTTTTTTCCCATTAATTCTAGTAAGAGCCAGACACTTACTGTTTGAGTGCAGCACTTGCTCTGAAGGTAGGTAAGAAATGGTATCATAGGATAGTTTTCCAAGGTCACAAATCAGGTTCATGGCTAAAACAATAATAATAATAGGATACTTTTCCTCTCAGTCCTGTTTTAATTAGGCTAATCAGTGTTGAAATAGCTCTAGACTGATGGTGAAGCTGTTTCTTTAGAACACGCAAGCCTGAAAATGCTGGTAGATGATGTAGGGACTGTTGCTGTGTAGTAGAGGGAGGAGCAGGCTTCACTTAGTGCTTCTGAAGTGGTTCTCGATTTTTAGGCTCCTATATTTTAAAAAAAAGTATTTTATGGATTGTGACCAATTTAATAGTGGATGGGTCTATTAATACATTACAAAGAACAAGGATTTTGCAGTATAAGTTTAAAAAAACTTGCAGATAGGTTCTCAGCTATAAATGTGTGACATAAAATTGCTTTTGGACAAAAGCAGGTAAAGCATTGCCCTAAATTAAATTTCCTTTGTGATGAAGGATAGTAAGTGTAACTCCTATACTTACATTTAACCCACTATTCCTTCATACAGCCTTATAGCACAGAATGCTGAGTAATCAAAGGAAAGACCAGTTGAGAAGACATTTTACTATTAGTTTGTAGATTTTCTTTGCTTATTGTTTGTCAGTATGAATATTTTGCTGTGAAAAGGTTCATTTCAGTGTGGTTAGAGTAAGAGTTAGTAAATGGGAGTAGATAATGTCCCAAGTCTTTAGTCACAAAGACATATGCATACTACTCTGAATTTGTTTTGTATTGAGAACAATAATATTAGAACTTTTCTATAATTCCCATTTTTATTTTCTAAAATGCTGTTTCCAAAACAAGTTATTTATAAAGCAAATGAGCAGAATTCCACATGTGGTTTGGCTTTTTTTTTAACTACCAAAAATGTACTTTTTTACGGCCTTTCTCAATGTGCACTAGTTTTTCAGATCATCTGGAATGGATATAAAACCTCTTTACATACTTTTACTCTCAAATAATTCCCAACATCTCTATTTTTAAAAATAAACTTCATGTGAATAAATTGTCATTAGATCTCTCTCCTGAAGCTGAGCATGCAGTTTGGTAAAACCAAAGTGTGCCATTAGCATCTTCTGTAGATTTTTTGAGTATGCCCGCCATCCATGAGGGAAAGAGAAGCTTAAGTTCAGGGACCAGTGGTTGTGACAGCAACATGAGTCTAGGAATTAGAGAGGAAGACTTTAGACAGATGGAGAAAAGAATTTTTAAGATACACTTAAGAGTAAACTGGTCTTTATTACACTCCTTCAGAGTTGCTCAAGTGATTGATGGTATCTGTGTAGCTTCAAAAGCAAAGCGTCCTCTACTCATGCAGAAAATAGTTTTATTACAAACTCCTGTTTCCTTTCGAGCATTTCAGAAGATTTAAAGACATTACATATTGATTTTTGTAGTAGGTATTTTATATGTGGTTATTTTCACTCCTTTAAATAGTCACTTGCATTAATGTGATGACACCTTTCATTCACTTGAGAATCTCCATGTCCTTCTTTTCAAAGAGATTCTTTTATTATGTTATTTAGCAGTAACAGCTAAATACAAAGTCAGAAGTTAATAATCTAGTAGATAGTAGAGATGATAAAGATGAGTGGTTTGAGCTGATGATATTCTGAAGTTCTTAAAACACAAGAAAGAAGGACAGAAAATCTTATATTTTGTTGTTCTCGGAAAACCAGCTTAGAGGTAATGGGGAGATAAAAAGGATGGAAGCCTGCTTAAACTGGGTTGACTTCTGAAGGGAGTGTTGTAGTTGAGCAGTTTGGAAGGTGGTATCTGGTAGCTGATGAGGTACTATGATTCAGGCATATCAGCTGGCACATTTGAGAGGGGTGACATCGTCCAGAAGGGAAGTGGTGACAAACTGCTGAGTGCTGACTGTAGATACAGAGGAGCCTGAAAGGGTGACTGCCCTTGGCCTCTCTCAGCATGCTGACAGCTAGAAAAAGGTACTTGTCTTGGAAAGCAGTAGGAGCTTTGGGAAGAGGAAATCTGAAATAAATTGTGTAAAATGAGAAGGAATAGCATGGATTATGAAGCAGTGGAGCTTTATAACAAAAGCAGAGGATTAAAGTGGTGCCATTTTACTGTGATGAGTGTACAATGCAAGAGCTGTAGTCCTGGTGTCTGCAGCTGCCTAGTGAAAATTTCTGGGGTGATGTGTTTTATAAATTAGTAATGAATGCTCACTCAGATCAAGAAATGATCTGATCCTACATGGATGTTTTTTGACAAAATCAGTGTAGGATACATGTATATGTACATGGCTGATTTAATGTAAGCTTTGCATAAGCATATAGATCTGAAATACCTGTTTGTTTCTAAGGCTGTAGGTGAAATTCTGTCATTATTTCTCAGGTTTCACATCCCCAAAGGTGACTTTCCACCTGTAGTAGAATCTTAAATTCGCTTTTCACTATCTTCCTATCGTAGCAGAATTACCACTCAGAGTTCCTGGAGTTTTTCAAATAAATGTAAACATTAAAAACAATTTAAATAGGCTTTTTGTTATTACTTCAGAGTCCTTGGTGTGCTTTTATCAATAGGGCTGCATGTGTTTTACTCAGGGCTTAACAAAATTGTATCATTTTTATTTACTCTGATACCTTCTTGTAGAAACAGATGTTTAAATGATAACTCACTTTCCTTTCTGGTTATATATTGAGCTTAAATGTAATTTCTTTGTGAGATATGTAGGTAACTGAGTTTTGCTTTTATTTTAACAGTGAAAGCAAGTTGAATACATTGGTGCAGAAACTTCATGACTTCCTGGCTCAGTCATCAGAAGAATCTGAGGACGCAAATTATTCTCCAGCGCTATCTAAGAACAGAACCATAGGTCAAGTCATGTTATGTTTTCATTTTTAACGGATGTATGATTCTAAAGTCAAATCACTTTGTGATGTTACTTCACTGTGTCACGCTTCACTAGGATAATCATGCAAAGTCCTTATGTGATATCAGTGGTGATATCTTAATAAACACACAGTAGGACTTTGATACAATGTTTACTTTGGTTCTGAATCTAAGTGGGAAAAAAAAAAAATCCTTCTGGTAATTGACCTTCTATGAAACAGGAGCTACGGATTGCTTGGACACACATGCTCATCTGGTAGGTGGCAGTCATGTATCTGCTGCGGTAGGGGGCTCCCTGTTACTTTACCTGTATGTGTAAGTGCAGTGTCTTGGTTTTTCTGATGAAATAAAGTTTTTGCTGTGGAAGAAGTTCTGGAAGATTTCTGCATATAATCTGGAAGCATTTCAGACCAGTACTTCTTGAAAAAACCTTGAGTCCAACAAAAAGTCAATTCAGTATTATAAATTTTTGCTTAGAAATAGGTGTTGAATTTAAACACTGGTTACAGGCATGTAAAGGGCAACAATACTGAATAAAATTTATTTTCAAATTTAATTAGGTTAAACCCGTTTCTTAGGTTAGTTAGGACTGGCTACAGATGCAGACTTTTCAATCTCTTCTGCTTAATGAGCTAGAAGTTGTGCTGAAGTGATAAGGCTTCAGGAGAATGACAGCATGTTGACTGTGTTACAGAGAGTATTATTTAGGACAATGGGAGTTTGAAAATTGAACTCCTGTTGTCTGAAGTAATAGATTTACATGGGTTTTCTGGAGTGCAGTCAATGTTCTAATATTTTTCTTGAGCTTGCTGGTGGTGCTAACCTTGTGTCAGCAGCAAACTGAACTGTTAACAGAAGAAAAAGAAATTACACATGTGATACTTCAGCAGAATAATAAACTAAACTGTGATACATAACATCTCAAAGTGATATTCTGCTGAGGAGCATACTGTGTAGTTACAAAGCAGAATTTGGCTCTTTGCCTAAAAATACAAATTTTGTTTGAAACTGGGGAACACTTTATTAATAGCAAACGTGATTCAGTTTTGGTTTTAAAATCTTTCTTAAAAAGAACACATTTGAAAACTCAAGATTTAAGCACTTAAGTATTAGGAAATGACAGAATTAGCTGCACATTTATTTCTCAAATTTCTGTGCATAACAATAGTGTGTTTAGCTACTGCAACTTTTCTTAATCGACAGGTTGCTTATTCAGTGTACAAATGATAGACATGATTTGGGTCAAATCAGGTTCATTTAGTAATGGAATTCATTTTGTTCCCAGCATTTGAGATGATGTATAAACTACTAGGTAGAGGAGAGAGATGACGATGAAGATGGTCAACTCCAGGAGAGCTGGAGCATGTCTCTTGCCACACACAGTTCAGTTATAATATGAAGCCATTGCCCATTGAGTGCTTGCATCTTGGGCACTGCTGTGAAGCTGAACTGTACCATAATGCTAGGAGTGATAAGATGTCCCAGTAACTTCCACTCTGGCTTATCTAAATTTGATTTTAACTTGATTTTACAGCCTTAATAAATAATGTTTCTTTATCTTCCCTGCCTTTGAATTGGATGTCTCCTTCCTGTGCAGGAGGAGAGTCGCTGAAGGTGTAAGAGAGACTTGCTACTCCTGTTTGGAGTGCCCATCTGCTGCCCTGCAGCAGCAGTCTTGGGTAATCCTGCTCATAGCCCTGAAGTGGATGGAGTGTGGTTGGGTCAGCACCTGGAGCTGAAGGGGATTTAGCACATTGTCATTCTGTGGGGTCAGTCACACAGAGAAACGGATAGAAGAGTAGGTTCTGTTGCTTTAGGAAGTAGTGTATGTGCAGCCTGTTGTCAGTCTCAACTACAGAGACTGTAGTTGCCAGCATCAAAAACTTTTCTAACAGGCATGTACAAAATGGTGTTTTCCATGGCTGTGATTTCATGATCCCAGATTTATTACTATATTTTTAATGTCAAGGTGGAGAAGAAAAAATAGTTGTAGTTAGTGCATTTTTAATTTATTTATTAAGAAGTTATTTTATTTGTATATGGAGTAGCACTTTCATTTCTTCCACATCCCCTCAGTGCTGGGAGGGCTTCTTTGAGCCTGTCAGTGACTTGACTGGAAGTAATCTCTAAATGCTTTCTATAAAACCAATGCCATGCAATGAATTGTGCTTTGTTGTGCAGGTTTGTCTCTGGAAGCTGAAACGTTGTCTTTATTCATGCTGGTGAAACATAAAGAATGATATAATGTAGTGTAAGAGCTAAAGTTTCTTGCGTTTCAGTGATTTAATTCACTTTCATTCCTTTGATTTCTCTCTATAGGTAAGAGTAGAGAACCTAAAAGTAGTTCGCCTTCAATGGAGAACAGTAAAGAGGTAGGAATCAAAATGCAGTAAATGTCATCATTTATGCTGAATAAAAACATAAGCTGCAAAGTATTTTAAAATTAATTTAAAATGTAGTTTTAAGTAAATTTTAGCTTTTTTGGATGATAGTTACTTAGACTAAGGCAATCCTGTTTCTTCCTCCCCACTCTTCTTTATTTCTAAAATATTGAAATACACATATTTTCTGCGTTGTCTTTTTGGTGGACAATAATTACTGGGAAAAATGTCTTTAAAACAGTTCAGAGAGTTAGGTTTTACTTACTTGAGGTATGTGATTGCATTTTGTTAAGAAATGCAAAGTCCTGTGAATCAGTGCATATTGGAATAGGTGATTTTGAAGGCCTGTTCCAACCAAATACATTCTGTGTACAATTCCCTGACTATATTGCAAAGGGAGTTTTTCCTTTTAAGGAAATGTGCAGAACATTCTTTTATCCTTATTCTGTTCTTTGGCTTTTGTGTAAACAGGGTCTTACTTATTTTTGGCTTAAAAGAATTGTTCTTTAACTTGTGATTAATGCTTGGCACCCGGTCACTCAGATGACAGCAGGTACTTAGCTGGCCTTTTAGGCAAATAGGCTTCCTTTTTAAAAAAGAGAAAAAGGTAGAGATACAGGATTCTTAGTGATGACAAGCAAGTTTCTTTGGTATGCTGTGTTAGATGCATCAAAGACTGCTGTGTCTAATACTTGCTCTCCTGTTGCAAACTATCTGGTTGATAATATGTTTAATATATAGAAAGTATGAGTGTCAGTATCCTGCCTTAGTTTGCCTCTGTTGCAATAGATAATTTATTTGATACTGCCAAAACCTGGTTGTGATATGCAGGCACCAACCTCTAAAATAACAGTCTTTCTGTAAAGACAGACAGGTCTTTCTGGCATAAGAGCCAGATAACAAGTGTCTGTATTCTCCTGGCAGTTCTTGGGTGCATGCTTGTGATACCTCCTTAATGCCAGCCTTCAGGAACCAACCCTCCTTATCTGTATGCCAGAAAAGATGGTGGTTCTTTCACATAGGATGAGAAACATTAATAGACCTGCAGCAGCTTCTGCAGGCACTTAAGTGTTGCGAGGAGTCCCAGTCGAGTGTAAGGAACTGGAAGTGCACAGGAATGTGGAGGCAGGTGGGTGTGTGGGTGTGCTGATCATGCAAGTTAACATTGCAGCAAAAATACACAGAGCAGGAAGCACCAGAACTGTTGATGATTAGGACTGCTCAGTGATCAGGAGCCTTTCCCAGTCTCTCCTTAAAAAAATTGAGAGAACTTTCAGCAGGTTATGCAAGTTGAGAATTTCCTCACTTTCATGAGGCCTCAGTGCTCAAGGTCTATGCAGTGTTTTTCTCTGAGCATTTTAACTTGTAACAGTTCCCTGTCCATTTCTTTTCAAATACATGTATAAGAAACATTAGTGTCTTAGAATTTGATGACACCTGTTTATAAACCTCTTTTAAATAGTAATGTTTTCTTGGGATCTTCCCACTCATCTGAAATCCATAGCTTTAGGTGACCTGAGCTGGCATGACTATAGAAATCAGGTGTCACTTTTTGTTAATGCTTTTCCTGCTTTTTCTTTTTTTTTTTTAATAAGAGTGTTGGTGACTTCTGAGATGTGTTCTAGTAAGAAACTGTCTTTGTTGATAGTCACTTGGTCACAGATGTGTTAACTTCAGTGTTTTCTTCTTTATAGGGCAGTAGTTCTTCAGAAAGAACCAAATCTGTGGGATCATCACGTTCAAAGAGGTTGGTTTGGAAAAATAAACTAACTGCTTGTTTTGGCATGTGGAACTGGAAAAGCCCATCCACTAAGCCAGATACTTTTAGTATGCACCAGCATAAGTCCATTCAGTTAGCAGAGTGCTGGTTAAAAAAAATCCCTTGGAATGATAGTAAAATTCAAACTGTTTGGCAGAGTCAAACGTTGGGATCATAAAATGTAGGGTCTACTAACAAACAAAGCAAAATTATCCTGTATCTCCAGGACAAAGGTGTTGATACAATTATTCTTTCACTCTTGCTATTTCTACGTGCAGTGTTCCTCCAAAAATATTAACTGGGTCATATGATAAAAAGACTTTATGTACCTTATTGTGGGGGAGACCGTAGAGTTACAAGTCTAGTTTTATATTTGGCTTTAATTTCTCCTTCATCTGAATCCAGTGTCTTGCTGAACTATTTGATTTATATTGTTTATATAGTCTTGATTTTCCTGCTCCCTTTCTTAGCACTAAGGGCATTTTCACTCATATGTTTGTCATGCTGTGCCTGATTCTGACAAAATCAGTCCCCTACAGTAGTTCATGTACTACCTTCAGCCTACTGAAAATTACATTCATGGTCTTTTTTTTTTTTTTTTTTTTTTTTTTTTTTTTTTTTTTTTTTTTTGTTAGTTTTCCCTGCCATAACATGGTAAATCCATTCATTTTAATGGATTCAGTTCTAAATTATATTTCAGTGCAATTCTGGCAACTGGTCTTTTTTATTCAGCAGTCAGCTTTTCATTTCTTTCTTCATATCTTTTATTTCCTTACAAGCATCTTTTCTGCCAAGCTGCTTGTTGTCATTTGCTGATATCTGTGTGTTCTGTTGCTTTCCCTGTTAGAGTGATGAATAAAATTCCTGAGTAGACTTTAATTTGTTCTATTTAGGCTTTTTCCTAGAAGTGTGTTTTTCCTGAAAACCTTCATAAAGAATACATCAAACTTTGATTTTACTAAAAAAATGCAGCAAGCCTTTGAAACAAAACTGTTTTATTAGTGTGTCTTTTTATTTCACCTCAGAAGGGAGAATTCCTGTTCCTAACAAGAAAATTGGCTTACAACTTACTTATAGTAATAACTTGGAGAATTCCACCTCATAGTGCCTTAATGTAATTCTGGTATTCTACTTGCAAGGTGCCAGCCTTATGTGTTTGTCACATTATGGTTTGGTTTTTTTTTTTGTCTGTGCAGGAAACCTACAGTTGTAACAAAATATGTTGGCTCAGATGATGAACAAACTTTAGATGAGACTGTAAATGAAGATATTTCAAATGAAAACTCAGAAAACGATGTCGATATGCAAAGCTTGCCTAAAGGTAGTTCATGTCTGTCTTTATTTCTGAATTCAGCAAATTAGACAAGATTATGGTGCAGCCTAAATAATTAACTGGAATGTGGATGTAGTAGTAAAATGCCTGTTTTTCATCTTTTTGGCTTTTAGACATAAACATACAAGCTGGAGCTCAAGCACAAACACACGCACTGTGCACACTCATTTTAAAAGACCAAGCCAAGCACCTTTGGTTTTGGACCCAACACATATCAGTCTGTGGGTACCCCAGGATGTGCTGGTGACTTAATTTCAGATGTCTACTGACATCTGTATAAAGCCAGCATGAAATGAGAGAATGCTTCTTTCTTTTGTGGAAGTCTCAAACTCCATCCCTTTCAAGTCTTGCTTATTTTACTGTCCTGTCTTCGAGGTTATTGACAATTAGACTAACTAAAGGAAAACTAAACTGAGGTGAGGAAAATGTCATTATTTGATCTAGTGCTAAGCATCCTTTTAAACAGTTAATACTCTAAGCCTACCTTCTGCTTTTTAACTACAGTGTGAGTTTGATCAATCTCTTCTGTTTCTTACCTGTGAAAGCCACAATGAAAGATAGGAGGGACTGCTACTGCAGTAGGTTGTAGCTAACTGTATGATTTGCAGTACTTAAAAGCAGTCACTTTAGTTTTTTAGGTTTTTAGGTTTCTTTAACATATTAAGTTATTTCCACTGTTCTTACATCAAAAGTATCAGAATTGAGCTCTTCAGTAGATTTTTTTTTTTGTTCACATGATTTTGCTTAGTCCTCTGTTTAAATAAATTAAAAATAAAATTTAAATTTTGTTGAAGATGAACCAGGTTTTATTCTATTGATTTTTCATTTATTTCATGTTGGGATAAACTGAGATGAGGGAAATTGGTTAGAAGAGGGAAAAGAGAGAGAAAAGTGTAGTTCCTCTAAGGCTTTTGATTTATTTAAGTGACCTAATCAAAGACCTTTATTTGTAACACTGCTCTGTAAATCCCTGTACTACACACAGCCAGCAGTATGATAGTTCTGGACAGTCCTGTTTTGCACATAGTGGGCCAGGGCAGAGAGAGCAGAATTTGCTCTTCATAGCCCTTTTTGGTTGGTGGTTTTGTTTGTTGAGTTTTTTTTTCCTGTGAACATCTGTGCATTCCAAACTTTAAGTTTTAGTCAACAGACTGCACTTTATTTTTTTAAAAGGTATTATGTTGG
The DNA here is from genome assembly GCA_013396835.1 of Psilopogon haemacephalus. Lineage (NCBI taxonomy): Eukaryota > Metazoa > Chordata > Aves > Piciformes > Megalaimidae > Psilopogon > Psilopogon haemacephalus. The sequence goes on from VWZI01018739.1 coordinate 81,154, forward strand.
CTTTTATTTAATCAGGACTTTTGCACTTCATTTAATAGTGTCAATTTCTAAATGAAATTATTCTAGGTACAGTGGTTGTACAGCCTGAGCCAGTGCTGAATGAAGACAAAGATGATTTTAAAGGGCCTGAATTTAGAAGCAGAAATACCGTTAAAATGAAACCTGAAGCTCCTAAAAAGCGTGGAGGTAAATACAGTTTCAAGCATTTGTTAAAATGGGTTTAGATTGTTGGTTATGACCACATTTGGTACATTTCAAATTGTTCATATTTCTGATAAATTATCCTAAAAATACCTCCACTCTTCTGGCTTTTTGTTCACGAAGGACTCTAGCTGGTTGAAATTAGCCTCCATTGCTGCCCCTGCAATGCAGCAGTGAAAGCTAAGATCAGTCCTCATTAAACTTCTGATTTTCAGCAGCATAGGATGCATCATTAGGTGCTCCATATGGACCCTTGCTTTGTATTCAGAACAGTTGCTTGATTGCAATCAGGTGTTTGAGGTATTCTTGCTTTAAGAAATTATACTGGAACATATGGATGGGGGAACATTTACTGACTCTCCAAGAAAGCAACCATATTTGAGCAGGAATATGCATAGGCCTATTATCAATCACCAAGCTAGCAAGAAACCTAAAACCTCTAATAATCCTAAGACTTTCTTGCTTTGTTTTTTAAATTGTGGGAAATTCCCTAGCAGTGGGCCTGCCTGAGGATTGTCTTTGAAGAGGTGCTCTGCCAGCTGGTTTTCCATATCTGCTGGGAAAACTTGAGAAGCAATTAGGTAGATTATAGTGATAATAGAAACTAATCTCTTATTTTTTTTCCAAAAAGTAAAGGAGAGTGAGGATTTTATGCCAAGTAGCCGATAAGAAGGCAGATATTTTCCTTAATACTTACTTCACACATACAACAGTACCCACTGTACTCAGACAGCTCTTGTACACACTGTTCTTCTTTCCCATTGCATCATTTGAGATACTTGCTCTTTTTTAAAGTTTTACTATAATCTAGTGAGTGTTGTTTCTTCTTCGTCTGTGGTTGAAGAGGAATGAAATGTGACTGTGGAAATGTGCTTGTGCATACACATCTGGAGCCATGCATGTCTTTACTCATAGTCTAGGCAGCGATATTCTCTCTGAATTATTAATCTTCAGCAGTCAGTTTCTTTCCATCCCTGCAGGATGTCTTGTTCAGCATAGAGCAATGCTTTTTCCCTTTGTCTTTATAACAATTTTACGAAAGGTCTGACAGGAATCTTCGGGGTTATGGTGTTAAAAAGATAGAAGTCTTCTGCTTGACTTTTGTGGCTTATGTCTGCTTCCCAGGACAGTTTGTATGATCTGTACTTCCAGCTTTTTTTCTCCATCCCTGGAGAATTTGAAGGCCTTCTTTTGTGTATCTGGACTGGTTAATCATGTACTGCTGCCTGACGTAATAATTGTGGAAGTGTAAAGTTTGTTTAAGCCAGATCTTTACTCAGGGGAATCTTGGGTGTATCTGTTTCACTACTGATAGCGCTTGGGTTGACTTCAAAGTATCCAGTACATCTGTAAAGTTCCTGTCAGCTTCCAGGGAGATGAAATAGGTACTATCTCCTCTTGTGTTGTCCTCATTTCCAGACCAGGAAAGAAAGGTAGCCAAGTGAGGGACACAAGTGCAGTCTGCCTCACGAGCAGCTGGATTAGGGATGCATGAAAACAGTTTTATTTTGTGATCTGTAGAGAAGAGGTAGGGGAGATCCATTTAGTCTACACTCAGCAAATCTTCTTACACAAAATAGCACTTAGCTTTCTCTAGGGTGAGGTGCCCTGGCCCATGCATGTACCAAGTTATGCATTGCTGGTTTAAGCAGGTAAGCACGTAGTAGCAGCCACTTGAGATCCTGAGTTCTGTGCACAGTGCAAGTAAAGAAATAAAGGCAACAAAAAATGCCAGTCTGTCTTGTTCTTTGTGGAGTATGTATTCACGTTTTTAGCAGAAGTTGTGTGTCCTGTTTAAGAAAAAGCAGTAGTGATAGAGCTCTTGCTTTCTGGCATCCAAATGCTCTTGTCCAGGAGTCTAGGAGGCAGTGTGTCAGTTTTGTACTGCAGAATGCTTATGTTGTATTTTTACTAATAAACTTAGGAATAGTTTTAAAGTATTTTCACAGTATCGATTAATTAGCAGTTCTTTCATTTCTTTGCATCATCATAATTTGTAGCAGTAACATGGTTTACAAAGGTTTGCCTCAGTAACTATGCTCTTGCTTATGATGCCAACTTGTAGGTTTTAGAAAGGAGACAGTAGAGCTGCCTTTTAAAGTTGTAGAGGAGGAGGAGGAGGTTGCTTGGGTCTTGTAAACAACTTGTTCCTCAGTTGGCTGTTGCCCTCTGTGATTCTTACACATGTTAAAGGTTTGGGAAAGCCTGGGTAGCCTTCTGTGCTGCTTGTATTAAGTAGAATAGTTTTCTTTTCCAAGTAGTATGAAATGGTGCATAAGTTTCTTCAGGTTTACCAGCAGTGTTTCAAACAGATGTTTGAGCTGGTTTTGAGGTCATAAGAGGTGCTTTGCAAGTCCATGAGCTCTGCACTACATGTGGTCACACATACATGGAAGTTGGACCCACAAATCTCATACTCAGAATTCCAGACCTGCTATTTTCACTGTATTGTCAGGGTATATCACTGGGTTCTTACTGATCTGTAAACCATTGGGGAGTGTGCTTCAGTAGCAAGTTATTAGTAGCTCATGTTGTATCTTGAGAACATTCATTCATTACATCTGTAACATTGTGGTGTTGATGTTTGGTTCTAATTCTGCATAGGATTATTTAAATAAACATGTCTATAGTCTGTACTTGGACTGTAACAAAGTTAACCATTTGAGTTAATTTCCTTGTACTGCTTAGTAAATATGGTGGTAAAGGGCAAGCCACAGTTAAATTATCCTATGAATTGAATGATTGACATTAAAGACCGTTCTTGTGACCCAGTGTAAATAGAGTAGGAGAGTGGTGCACAAAGTGTGGGAGCAGTCAGCAAGACGGTGAGAACCTCTGTGTTCTAGAAAAGCTGCAGTTTCAAAAAGCAAAACAAACCCAGAACAATACAAATTACCATCAAGAAGTGAACAAAAATGAAAAAAAAGACTTTTCTGACATTATTAGAAGCATTTCATATGTCTCCTGTAAATGTTTCCCATATTTTTATTTGAGAAACTAGAGCTGTGTGTCAACAAGACACCATAATACAAACAGGAATGAGAATGGTATTATATGAATGAAGAATAGAGGAAGGTTGTACAACCTATCTGGGCTGCTTCAAAAGAGTTTTAGTGATGACTCTTACTTAGGTGTGTTCTGATGAGGTAACCAGTTAATCCACATTAACTATCAATGGAAAATAAATTGAAAGAAATAAAAAATATCTTTACACCAAGTGGAGTATAGAAATTAGAGAAGTCCTTTCAGTCCGAGTGGCTGGTGGTTACAGAGAGATTTCTGTAATGCAGTGTGGTAAAGGAATAAAGGCATAGCATAGCAGGCTGAAATATTAGAAGAAATTGAATCAGCTATATACAGATTGCTTGAAAAAATATGAAAACAATTAATATGTGATTTATAATCCTCTTTATAGAGGAGGGACTACATGGAATTGTAAGCTGTACAGCTTGTGGGCAACAGGTGAACCATTTTCAGAAGGATTCAATCTATAGACATCCTACACTGAAAGTTCTTATTTGTAAGGTATGTGGTAAACAGTTTTACAGTTTGTGCTGTTTGTTTTCATTTGAAATGTCACATTAGTTGATTTGGGTGGGATTTTTGTGGGAGTAAGTCTTGTTTCTAGCAATAAACTTCTCAGCTCTTAACTGTTATAATTAAGGAAACTAAAAGCAGGAATCAAAAAGGCAAATACAAGTTACAAATGTATATTCCTGTTTTCTTATACCCCAGTTAAACTCATTGTGGTTTATTTTTCTTTTAATGTATTTTTGCAGTTTGAAGAATTTAATTGTAATGCACTTGTTATGTTAAATGATCTGTCTGAAATTTATGCCTACTCCTAATGTATTATAAGAGCACATTTAATTCTGGATCTCCTGGTAAGGTATTGTATGTAAATCAACATTGGAATAAAAAGTGGAAAATTAGCTTCAAAGCTGTCTCATCTTGTGTACAGCCCCTGCCCCGGTTTCATTTGTGGCAGCCTCTGCAATAATGGTCTAGTTCTTTATCCAAAACCTGCATCTGGGTCCTCAGCTACATGGTTTTCTGGTGGCTTCAGTTAGGCCCTTAGTGCTTTCAGTGGAAAGGGTGGGGAACAGGGGAAGAATGAAACATACTTACCTCTTTTGGAGACTTCTTACTTTTCCAAGAAATGTAGAGATATCTCTCTTGCTTATCTCTGTAATGGTAGAGATTATCTGTTTGTGAAGATAACCTCTAAAAAGAAAGGGAGAGAAATCTGTGTTTCAATACACATGAAGTATTCCTTTTCCCTCCCTCTGTTTGTCCCACATTTCCCAAATAACGTTACATAGTCAACTGTCAGAGCGTCTGAGTCATTCCCACCTAGTCCAGTGGTCTGGCTCAGTTTTTTCCCCCATTCATTCTACCTTGTTTCTTCTATAAAACATGTGTTAGAAAAATCAGCTTAGGAGATGACTGAAGTCTGGATTGGAGTCCTAACTCTCGTTCGTTGGCTTGAAAGTCCTAAACTGTACATGTTCTTTTGCAAGTGATTTTTGAAACTTCTCTAGAGTGTTCTATTCAATAACAGCTCTTTACTGAGCTCCAATAAATAATTGAATTGTGTTTACCATAAATTCTCTGTATCTTCACTTAATAGAACATGGCCCTATGTTAATGTGAGAGGGAAAAATGGAAGTCCCTGTTCTGCATTCTCCTCCTCTTCCATTACTTTCTGTAGCTAGTTTTTCCCTTGTTTTTCTCCTGCTTAGGTAAAAAGTCCTAGAATTGAGAAGCTGTTTTCCTTTGACTACTGATGTTCCTTCAAGTGTCTAAGCATCGTCTTTTACTCTTTGTTGTTGTTTGTTTAGTGTAGTTCAGCAGGTATATAGCAGTATATGAATGAATGGATTTTCTAGATTAAAAACAGACTTCAGCTTACAGCTTGTGTTGATAACTATCAATGTAATGGTTCAAGTCTGGGAGGGCCTTCTTTAATAGCAACTGGAAAAAAAGGCCACACCTTCAAACAGAGCTCAGCAACTGAAGCCACTGCTACTACTAGCTGAGATCTGTAAAGATATGTTTTCTTACTGTTACCAGTTTTTGAAGGAAAAAACTGGATTAATTTGAACCTGGAAATTCAAGTCTTGGATGTTAACATAAAGATAAATACTAAATACCTTTTTTATTTAAAGCTTTGTAGGGTCAATTGCTAACATAAAGAGCATCATAATGTGTATAGGATTAATAGTGTCAGGGAAGAAGAGGAAATAAATGGGAACAACATAATAAATTTGAAGAGAAACATGCATTTGATGTTCCAAAATATGCAAACATGCAGCCATTAAACAAAAGCCTGTTTAATTTTTCAAACAGACCATGAGCCTTAAGAAGTCATGGTGTAAGACCTGTCCTGTCTATGGAAGGTGTTTTTTAGATCAATGCAAATGTAAAAGGGTTAGACTGCTGAAGACCTTACAGCTGCTGCTTTTAATGGCTTCCTTCTAGTACATGCTGAAATCATAGGAATTGCTGAAAACCTCTTGGACTTTAACAAAATATCCCTTGTTCTGTCTGTCTTCACAGACTTGCTACAAGTATTACATGAGTGATGACATCAGCCGTGATTCTGATGGAATGGATGAGCAGTGTAGGTAAGTAACACCTGCAGCTCCTCTGGGTTTTGTTTTGTTTTTTCTTGCAATAGTGAAATCAGTGACAGGTAAAGATCAGTACCTAAAGTCTTAATCAGCAATTGTTTCTCACCAAAAAGTGATCAAACCCAGGGTTTTTGTACATATTTGAGCACTAAACAGGGAAACATTTTAAAAGTATATATTTTTATATATATATGTAACAGGAAAATATTTTATAAAGAAATCCAACAGCAAACAGTTGTAAACATCACATTTTAAAGTCGGTTGCATGCTGCCTTTCAAATACTTAAAAGTTAAGGATAGAATTGGACATTCCAAATCTTGCAGGGCATGGAAACTTAGTTTTCCAGAGGCATTTCCCACTTCAGTATTTCAGTACTTCCCTGTTCTCATGTCAGATACCTAAATGTGTAATCCAGTCAAAATCGTGCTGCAGTCTGTGAACCTACTTCTCAGTCACTTTTCAGGTCGTGGGTTTACTGCTGACAGAATAAAAACTCTCAAATGAATTGGAGAAAACAACAGAACTATATTTTGGATAGAGAGATGCATGAAAAAGTTACAGTGCAGATATGGAAGTTATAGCAACCCCCTTGAATTTTCTTCCCATCCCAAAACTAAATCTATAGATCCCAATGCTGCAAGTCCTTCCCCCTCATGCCTCTGCCATTCCTAGTCCCCAAAACAGGCCTACCTGCTTACATATTTACCCGATAACAGCTCCTACCCAGACACAGCTGGAGGGGGAGGAAAAGGAGAACAAGCTGGCCTTGCTGTGAGCTTATGAACAGATAGCAGAATTATGGGACTGAATAACATTCTCCTTGTAGTCCCTAGACGAGTTTTAACCCTTTAATTCCCAACCTGGGACAACTATCAAAGACTCTGCAATCCAGATAGAGATAAAAAAACATGCTTTAGTGAGTTGCTTTGTTTCCTTGATTTTTTTTTTTTTTTACAATATGTGTTTGTACTAGTATGGTCATAGGATGGTTTGGATTGGAAAGGACCTTAAAGATCATCTAGTTCCAACTCCCTCCCATGGGCAGGGATACCTCCTACTAGATCAGGTTGCTCAAGTCCCCGTCCAACCTGGCTTTGAACGCTCCCAAGCTCTGGGCACCCTGTTCCAAGTGCCTCACCACCCTTGTGGGGAAGAACTTTTTCATAATAGCTAATGTAAACCCAGCCTTATCCTTTTCAAAACCATTAATCCACATCCTGTTACTCCATGCTTTTGTAAAAAGTCCTTCTCCAGCTCTCTTGTAGTCCCTCTTCAGATACTGGAATGTTTCTCTAGGGACTTCTTGGAGTCTTCTCTTCTGCAGGCTGAACAACTCCAATTCTCTCAGCCTGTTCTCATAAGAGATGGGCTTTAGCCCTCTGATCATTTTTGTGGCCTCTTCTGTTCTGAAATTCCTTCAGAGTTTCTCTTCTCATACACCAGTTAAGACTAGAAAGACTTTAAGCTAATTCAGTTTCCTGTAAAACAAAAGAATTCACTTGTTTTATTGTTTTTGGAGTCTCAGAAGTAATATGGTAAATAAAATTCAGTTAATGTTTTCTGTTATTTAAAATGAGTTCTGTTGGGATTTACTTACCATTTCAGCTTTGTGAACTGTTCCAGTTCTCAGCAGAGTGCTTTTCAGTTGTGCTTTTACCCATGTTTTCACTTGCTGGATCTGTTCATAATCTGAATTTTAAAATTCTTTATCAAATAATGACAAATCCATAACCATCTCAAAAATAGTCACCATATTAGTGAGGAGCCAAGATTCTTATGTTTCCTGTGTCTCATTTCAGGTGGTGTGCTGAAGGTGGAAATCTGATTTGCTGTGACTTCTGCCATAACGCCTTCTGTAAAAAGTGCATTTTGCGCAACCTGGGTCGAAAGGAACTCTCGACTATACTGGATGACAACAACCAGTGGCACTGCTATATTTGCCATCCGGAGCCTTTGTTGGACTTGGTCACTGCCTGTGATAGTGTCTTTGAAAATTTAGAACAGTTGCTGCAACAAAACAAAAAAAAGATAAGAGTTGAAAGTGAAAAAAGTAAAATCTACGACCATACAGTCAAGTATTCTCCAAAGAGAAATAACTCAAATTGTAATGGCGAAGAAAAAAAAATAGATGACTCATATTCAGGTTCACTAACATATTCTTTCAAAACACTGATGGTGCCAAAAGACTTGGTTAAGAAAACAAAAAAACTAGTTGAGACGACAACAAATCTGAACTCTAGCTTTGTAAGCTTTTTGAAAAAGGCTGCAGAAAATGTAGAAATGAGCCCAACCGTGCAACTTTGTCAGCTAAAAGCTTTTAAATCTGTGTTGAATGACATGAAAAAAACTCACCTGGCGTTAGAAGAAGAACTGAATTTGGAGCTTCAAGCTTTTAATATTAAAATCAAGGATAAAAATACCAAAGAGAAAAAACCTGATGTTAGATTAGAAAAAAATGAGGTGAAAAAAGATGAAGGAAAGGAGCATGCGGCATCAAAAAAGGATGACACTGTAAAAACACATAAAAATATAGTATCTGAACAGCCTGACAGTGAGCCCATGGATCAAAGTGTTCCCACAAGGGAGCAAACAGACGCCAAGCATGCCTCTGGTGAAGAGAAACGGTCTGGAGGAAATGAAGAGCCTCAGTATGAACCTAATAGTACTGAGGCTTTAGACATGGATATAGTGTCCATTCCCTCATCTGTTCCTGAAGATATCTTTGAGACTTTAGAATCTGCTATGGAGATTCAGATTACGTCAGATGAGCAAGACACTGGAAACACAGGAACGGATCATGAGCCTCTAAATTCAAATACAAAATCAAGCACTCCTGTGAAAGATACCAAAGGTGGTACGAAGTTAAAGTCATCAGCTAAAGGCACAAAAGAGCTGATTGTAAAATTAACTCCAGTTTCCCTTTCAGAGCCTGCAGTTAAAGCTGAAGATCAGGACAGCACTCCAGAAAAGGGAAATAAGGATGTGCCTAGAGCAGAAAACTCTGATTCTGTAAAACAAAATCATACTGCTGACAGTGAAAGTGAACCTTCCCCAGAGAATGACGCTGTCTTATACGCAGAGGAATCTGATCTCAGGAGGTCCCCGCGTGTGAAGACCACACCTCTGAGGCGTCAGACAGACATCAGCCCTTTAACATCAAATTCAGAAGAAGACAGCAATGACACAGCTAATGAGAAACGGAAGAGAAAATCATCAAAGCAACCAAGAAAGAAAAGTGATAAAAATTCTGGCAATACTGCTGATAGTCCTAGCCCTAATAAAGTCTCTAAGTCAAAAAAGCCATATGAAGTAGATCATAGCTCAGATTCTGACGAGATGCCAGCTGTTCTTAAAGAAGTAGCTATGATGAGTCACAGCTCTTCAGATATTGACAGCAACACTGAAGCACCAACAAATGATCAGAGTTTGGATACTGCAAAGAATCAACCAGTAAAGGATGAAAATGGAAAAAGGAAACGAAAAAGTTCCAGTTCCGGTTCAGATTTAGATGCTAAAAGAGGCAAATCCGCTAAAAATGCAGCTGCTGCTAAAAAGAAACGACAAAACTATTCAGATTCTTCAAACTACGATTCTGAGTTAGAAAAAGAAATAAAAATTTTGAGTAAAATTGAATCTGTCAAAAAAGCTAAGAAGAAATATTCACGAAAAGAAGGTACTTATGATTCCTCTGAAGAAGAGCAGAGGAAAAAAGTAAGTAGTAAGAAAAAGGTAAATTCGAAGAAGCAGAGAGAGAAATCTTCTGAAGATGACAACGCTGAAAAATCCTCCCCAGAGAAGGAGATTAATGATTCTTCTAAAGATAAAAAAACTGCTAAAGGGTCAGGTGGTAGGGAAAGGATAAACAGAGACATAAAAGAGAAAAATGTAAAGGGAAAGCATGATGAGTCTTCTGATGCTGAGAAGTCTTTGCTGGAGAAAGAGGAGAGTTGTCCTGAAGGTGCAAAGCTCACCGACGCTAAGAGCAAGGATTTGAAAAAGGAAGATTCTTCTTCAGAGAGTACTGAGAAATCTCCAAAGAAAGAGCACAGGTTTGAGTCTTCAAAAGACAAACTGAAGAATAAAAAAGGATCAGAAGGTAAGGTGAAGAAATCTGAAAAATTGAAGAAGAAAAGTTACAAGAAGGAACAAGATTATTCCTCTTCTGATGTGGAAAAGTCCTCTCCAGAGAAAGGAAGTGGCAATTCTTCTGAAAATGACAAAACTAAAAATGATCCAGTGTGTAAAGAAAAGAGGAGGAGGAATTTAAGAGAGAGAGTACCTAAAACAGTACAGCTAGATTTATCCTCTGATGCCGAGAAATCTCCCCCAAAAGAGGAGAGTTCTTCTGAAGATGCTGCACGGAGGAAAAAACAAACCAAAAGTAAAGAAAAGAAAAAAGTAGGTCACAAAAAGAAAATCTCCAAGAAAGAGCAGAATGACTCACTGTCGTCTTCTGATGAGGAGTCGTATGAAGACAGTAAGAAAAAGATTAAAAGAGGGTCAATGAAAGAAAGTAAAAAGAGTAACTTGAAAAACAAAGTGTCGAAAAAGAAGGTGGTTGTCACTTCCTCTTCCTCCTCTGACAAGGAAGAAAATGATGAACAGAATTCAACAGGTCTTGGAAGCAGCGATGAGCAGAAAATTATGCCAGTGACTGAGAACTTAATGCTATCTGCTGATGTTGGATTTTGTCAGTCATCAGGTGTGCAGAAAATACTCATCTACCTATCTTATTGATACACTAAGAGAGGAAATCTGTACTTGTTGGGTAGTGTTTAATAATCTAGAAGTGAAAATATTCCCGGGTACCTAATCATACATTTAACTGTCAGCAGACAGACATATTTCCTGATACCGATTTGGAAGGACACATTTCAATTTGTGCAGCTTGTCACTTGTGGAAAAAAATAACGTCACTGTCAGTGGAGATGCTTGAGAAGCTCTAGTTTGTAATTCCAGCAGGCATTTCCTTGCAGCACAGCTTTCAAAAGCCTGTCCCTCTCTTTGGCTGCTCAGGCTCTGTTTAGCAGAAACTGCTTCTAAGTGATTGGTATCTGGTGAAATCAAATCTGTCAGCTCAGAGCTATGTGCTAGAGATGACTCTAGAAGACTTTGTAGCATAGTAGCATCTTAAAAATCAAGTAGATGATCTCTGTGCAGATGAAAAAGTGGCTTTTCACAGATGCTTTGCTTCTTTGAGTTTAGAGCCCTGTAGGAAAGCACAGTTTGATGAATGGTGTTTTGCATCATTGTAGAGTAACAAAAACCAAGTCTCTCTTTCTGCATGCTCTGCAAGCCCTGTAATGTTTGGTTTTCAGGGTCCTTTGATGAAGTAGGTGTAGTTGTGTCTGTGCATGTAATATTGAGACTTTTAAGGCTTTTCCTTCATGGCTGCCAGAACAGTGTTTTCCCCAGTGATGCCAGTGCTGCATGAGGTTGGAAATAATGAGTGGTTCGCACAGTAATGAATGTGTGGTGGCTGCCATGGCTGTTACAACACTTCCCACAGACAATTGATGGCACTCAGCGACAGTAACCCACATGGCATCACTGGACCATCAAAGAAAAATAGTTTTAAAATAAAATTGCTGGTAGACACTGTATGTTAATAGACTTGATGTTTAAATGACCCAAGAGGAAAAGGTTGGTGGGGGTTTATACCCCCCCAGGAGCTGTCAGAGGCAGTGGGAGTGATTGTTCTAAGTTGTAAATGTAAAGATTGGATAATTACTGCGTAGGAGAGACAGGTGACAGTGTACAAAGTGGAAAAAAGAGATGGCAATGTGGGATGATTGACAGCAGAGCTAGAGAAGTGGTTAGTTAGCCTGGAGAGAGAATGCCTAGAATGGAGAGTGTTAATTTCTGTATCCTAATGACATAATGGGAAGTTATAGTGAAGATTGAGCTTCATCTGTGATGAAAGGATGAAGCCATGGATACAAGTTTTGGCAAAGCAAATTCTGAATATATATACTAAGAGAAAAATCCTTTATATTGAAGATGGTTACACCCTGCTGAATTTTTGACCCTGTCCTTGGAAATACTCAAAACTTGACTGGTCAAGTCCCTGAGAAAGGTGACCTCACTTTGGAATTAGCTCTGCTTTGAGGATGGAGTTGGAGTAGAGTATGTCCAGAGGACTCTTCTAGCATTAGCTATTGTATAATTCTATGAGATTATGCCTTTGTTATTTTAAGGGGAAGCAAACTTGCCCTTTCTCTTCAGTTTGCTTTTAGCTTAATGTATGTCCCAGAAGCTCTATAGGTTGATTGTTGGATTGAGACACTTGTATTTATGTAAACCTGAGAGTTAGGGTCTTTCAGCGATCACCTCTTACATAGTCTTGTCAGATATCTGGGTGATTGCTGGACAAGTGTACCATAAAAACACTCAGAGTGAGCTTCTTGTAGCCTAATTTTAATCTCCTTCTCACCAGATAGAAAATAAGCAGAATTTAGGATGGACAAGGCATTGGTTCATTCAGATTTTGTCCTAAGCTTATTTTGACCAGCTAACAGATTTGGCTTCCTTAAGTGTGAATCAGAAGAAAAGAGAAAAGACAGAAAAAAGGCCTTGGAATATTGATTCCTCCCATTGGGGCAGGAGAGTGCGGAGAAGCTTAAAGACAGACATCACGCTGTGCTCTTCTTTGTGTCCCACACTACTGACTTTGGTGTGCTTTCCATGTGAGGCAGTATCCCTGTAGTGCAGCTGGGCTTTGAATTTGCACTGTGGGTGCTAGGTGTGGTTGTCAAAATGTCAGTCATCACGCGTAGCCAGCAAACATCCATGCCTTGATCTCATACTCTGAAAGCAAAAACAGGTGAGGATTGTAGTTGTGGAGTATACTTATGGGCAACAGAACAGCTCCTAAGTTTGCTACGGGATTCTGTAACATTTATTTGGGCTTTCTTTTCAATTTATATAAATTCAGTAGTGGAACTTCTGAAATGGAGCTAGTAACTTCTTAGAAAACTTAATTTCAGACTCTTAAGTGGAGTGTTGAGTCTGTTTTGATTTGGAGAGCCAAATTTCACAGGCTGTAATAAGGAATTGCAAGTTGGGTGTAGTAGTAGCAACCATAGTGTGGATATAAGTGCTGCTTGAAAAGAATAGATACTTTTATTACGTATTCTAAATATATATAGTATCAAAAATATTTAAGTTAGGTATACTTTAAGTGGATGCAACATAAAAAGTATTTGGTTTGTGTATCAAGATAGGTAATTGACTTTTTTAGAATCATAGAATCATTCAGGGTTCAAAGGGACCACAAGGATCATCTAGTTCCAGCTCCCCTGCCATGGACAGGGACACCCCACTGTAGATTAGGCTGGACAGAGCCTCATCCAGCCTGGCTGCAAACACCTCCAGGAAAGTGGCCCCCAACCACCCCCCTGGGCAACCCATTACAGGGCCTCACCACTTTCATGGTGAAGAACTTCCTCCTCACATCCAATCTGAATCTCCCCATCTCCAGCTTTGCTCCATTCCCCCTAGTGCTGTCATTACCTGATAGTCTCAAAAGTCCCTCCTCAGCTTTCTTGTAGGCCCCCTTCAGATACTGGATGGCCACAAGAAGGTCACCTGGGAGCCTCCTCGTCTCCAAATTGAACAGCCCCAACTCTTTCAGTCCGTCCTCATGGGAGAGGTGCTGCAGCCCTTTGATCATCCTTGTGGCCCTTCTCTGGACATGCTTCAGCATGTAATTTTGTTCTGTTGGCAAGCATAGTGTGAATAAAACTGCTGCTTGAAAGGCTGGGTACTTACTGATTATTTTAAACATCTATAATATTAAAATATTTAGCTATAAATTTGGTACAATTAAAGTAGATAGAAAAATGCTTATTTTTATATATCAGGATGGGTAGCTGGCTGTTTTTGTTTGGTAATAGAATAGTGGCACTATTACTGAGCTGTTTTTAAAAGGGGATTCACTTGCTGTTGTTAATTGCTGCTTTTACATGTATTAAGTTTTGTAACTTTGGGGTTTTTTTTCCGTTTGTTTCCCCTTCATCCTCCAGGAGATGAGGGAGAGACTAAATCAAGGGCTATTCCAATGGAGGAGGAGGAAGATGATGATGATGACGATCCTGAGAATAGGTATGATACCATCCATAAGGACTTAAAAAAGATTATAACACACCCTAGGTGTGGGCGTAAACCGGGACAACGGAAGAGCAAGCAGGTTGTGAAAACCACGACTGCCTGCCTTGTAACGACTCGCTCACGGGCTTCCCGCAACTTTGAACAAGGGGCCAGAAAACAGAGGCCAAAAGCCAGAAATGCAAAGAGAGTATTTAGAAGTGTTAGTTAACACACCTTGCGTAGGATGTGTTATAAGTGCGCTGCAGCGCTGTCTGGTTTGTTGTTCCTACTCCAAGCGTGAGGTTTGTGATGAGTATTTTCATTCGGACAGGTCAAAAGCAGCCACTGGTCAATGTGAATTTCATCTACTTCTATGAATAGAAAATAAAGATTTGCATCTGTGCAGTATGCAGTGCTAGAGTATTTTCAGGCTGAATTTGATTATTACTGCTAAATAATTTGCTTCTTAAAAAAAAACAAACATAAAACACTTTTTCTTAATAAACAGAAAACACAAGTGTGGAGTAAATAGTATCACATGTTTTCAGCTATTTATTAAAATGAGTTTGAATCCACTGAAGAACACCTGAAGTGACTAATGTCATAGTTAAGGCCCTGCTTCTGCAAGCACTGTGCATGGGCTGGACTGGTATCAGATACAATTAGACATTTTGGCTCTTAGCATAGCTCTTTTCAGAGTTGTGGATTAGTACATACTGCTTCAGCTTCAAGCTGAATGGAAATGGTCAGATCTGCCATTTCTCAAGAGCCGTCGAAGGTAATCAAAATTATCCTGGCTGGAAAAACGTAAAAGCATCATTTTCTGACGAGTGAATACACAACATGAAGTATTGCTCCATGATGAGTCACAGTTTCCTTTTGGAACTTGTTAAATGAGTTATTCAGCAAATTTTTATACAGTATTTCAGAAACTGATTTTTTTGATTGGTTTTTATTTTCTCTATAAGCATGTATGGGACCAGCTTCATAGCTTTGCACAGCTGCTGGTAGAGTCTTTTTCTGCTTCTGAGCCTTTTTAGTTTAGAATATAATGTCTTTCCACAGAGTTGTGTATTGATCTGTGGCTAAACTAAATCAAATTGTTCTATATCCTTTTTGAACCTCAGTTTGGCATCAAAATGAATTTTGCCGCTGCTGTAGTTCTTGGTTGTTTTCAGTCTTCAGATTGAATCAAATTATTCGGCTTTCAAAGAAGGATGCTCTTCAGGGACTTGACAGCACAGGGTCATGAGCAGAACATGTAAACATTGGTAATGTGAGATTTGCTTTGATTTGAGTCCTGGATTGATTTTAGTTTTAGTTTTTCCTTCTTTTTTTGCTTGCTTCTTAAGTGTTTCTGGTTGATAACTGCAAATGTTACCAACAGATCTTAATTATCAGTTGAAGAGTTATATTGGGAAATTAAATGACCCAACTGCTAACAAGTAAATAAGTACGATGAACTTGGTGTTGAAAAATCAGTTTCTGTACTTTGTTTTTAACGCTAATCTTTGAAGTTGGCAGTTAAAGGGGATATTTTAAGTATATATTAATGAGATGAGGTATTTTTCAGTAGTGTTAATCTTCAGACATACGAATTCGTAACTGCAGTCTGATTTTTACGTTCATCACGTTGTACTTGGCACCAAAATCAGATGCATAAAATGTAAAAAGATGGAACAAATTTTGAGAAATTAAAAGCTTGTTCTTCTGTTTACTCAACACTTAGTGTTGAAGTAGTTTACCTACTATTCAGATAAGTTGTCTATTTTCTTGCAGGCCAAAGAGGGTATGTAGTACCTACAGGGTATGTGTAGTGTGGGAACTCTCATGTTTGCAGATCTCTAGTTTAGCTGTTCTGTTATTTGCATACCTTTGGATGTGCATGACATGAATATTAAGTCTTGAAATCATCTTTGCCAAGATGCAATATCCAAGTGGGTCATAATATGACATACAGTGTTGTATGCTTTCATCTTATGTTGTGTAATTATCTATTATTGGTCCTTCTGATCTTTTAAATGGTACTGTTTAATATGTTTGCAGTAGTTTTGTTTATTAAGAAGTTAATAGTGTATTTCATGCAGAATGCCTTTAAGTATTTGATGGTTGCAATAAATTTTTGTAAAACAGTTTTCTTGTCCAAGCATTTAATTTAATACCACTCTGGCAGCTTGAAAATCAGACTCTTTCAGCAAAGAGAGCATTTAGAACAAGATCTTTGGCAGTTTCCACTATTTTTTTTTCTTAAATGTATATAATCTTTCATCCAAATGTTCATCTCTTAACTACATATTTTAAGTGGTTCTGATTTTTTTTTTAGTAATACATCAAAGGCCCATTTAATTCTGTAGCTGGAAGAATGTTGGCTTTTATTAGCCACATAAAAATGTTCTCCCCCTCCTCCTACAGAGGCTTGTTTTGGGCAACCTTTTGTCTAAATGTAATTAGTAGGTATTTATAAACACTATGTGTGAGTTTATAAAATCTTAACTGGTGATATTACATCACAGTAATTAATATTTACAATTATGATAATCTCACCACGATTTGGACAGTTATAAATTAGTCCATTATGTTTGCACTTAAAGATTTCATGAACAAGAATGGTGAAAGTTAACAGGTAGACCTACCTCTACTTCATGAGAGGCTGCACCTACTATTCCATTTTTGCTGAGATGTCTGAAGTGTAATTCCAAGTAGGTCTATACTTTGACTAAACTACTCCTGGGTAACACTGATTTTTTTTCCTCTCCTTTTTAAATAATTTTGTTTATTTCAAGCCTGAGTTAAAAATCAGATGGTAAAGAGTTCATTACTTATTAATGCATATTGTTGGTGTCATTTTTGCACAGGCCTTTTATCCAGATCTCATGCTATGTGTAGCTAAGATGGAGCGGGGTGAGGCAACATGACATGTTCAAGGTCAAGCAGAGCAGTGGCAGAAATGAATGAAATACAGAGTGGGGTTTATGATGGTTTTTTTTTTTACTACCTGAAGTCCTGTATGAAAGGTCAGACAGCTCTCTGTGTTGCTTAATTAAATGTGTTTATGGTGTTCAGATGTTACATCTGGTTGGCCAAGATATCTTTTCTGACTTTGGCCTGAGTAAATACCTCATTATCTTTTGATTTCCATAGGTTTCTCTGGAACAATGTGAGCAAGGCAGTTCTTTTGCTGTCCTAGCTTGCTTTTCTTTTTACTTGCAGTTTGATGTTAATACAAGCATTAAAATGTTGCAACTACCCTGTGAAGTTCCTTAGCTTTAGAAACTTGGTCACTTCAGTGGGGTTTCCATCTTAAAATTAGACATGTGCTAGATTATCTTGAGTCACATAGAATTCCATTTAAAACCAGTTTCAGGAGTCCAGTTCTCAATTTATTCTGATTCATATAAGCCATTTGCTAACAGCAGTCATTTGTCACATTCATTTAGAAGACTTATTCCATTTGGTTCTAATATTGCTTACACTTCTAATTCCCACCAGAGATGGAGTTACTTTTAAAATAGGAATCTTTGAAATTCTAAACATCTCCCCAGCGTCCTGCGTTTTTCAGCCTAACATGCCAGTAGAACACGATTGCACCAACAAACTCAGTCTGATTCAAATGGTTCAGTCTTGCTCCTAGCTAAAAATAAAAAAAAGTCAGATTTTCTGTATTAAAGCTAAAACTTTGCAGATTGTTATTTAGAAACTAGTAAATTTATTGTCTGGTTATTAGTTGTGATGATGATTAGGAGGTAAACCACAGCATCTTCTGTTTCTGGCTAATGGGTTTTGCACATAGTGTTTTCGGGTGGATGTTGCATGTGGGTTGATTCGGTTGTCCCCCTAAAATATTTCTGAAAAGAGCACCTAGAAATGCATCTAATCTTTTGTTAAGAACCAAAGTCAACCTTTATTTAAAAATACATAGATAAATTCTAAAGGTGACTTGTGTGCTGGGTAAGTATTGTTATCCATGTACCAGTTGGGTTAACTTTGCTAATGCAACTGAGGACAATCCAAAATAAGCTAAAAGGTAGTACTTTCAGGATTGAATTCTAAAGTTTTGCAGATCTTTTTAGTGTTTCTCCTTATTTTTTTCTCTTCCAAAGCAAAACTTTGGTGATGATACTGTTAATTATTTTAAAACTGCAAATGTAGCCAGACTGCTGCTGTGTATTTCCTGGTGCAGGGTTTGTAATAATGTACCTTAAAAGCTTTTAAAGAGAAGCCAACCCATGCTCTTACAAGTGGTTCCATTTTGAGGAAAAAGTTATTTTTACCATTAATTATTTAATATTATATGGCTGGAGGAAATTATTTCTTAATGTAAGAAACTATTTATTCCTATTGTGACTGAATACATTGTGATGGGGTTTTAAAAAAAACAACCAATGACCAGATAATAACAAACCAAACCCCTGAAGTCCCTTTCCCATATCCTCTGGAAGGACCTAATGCAAAAAATACTTGGAAGAAGATGTTACTTGTCTATGGACTTTCACTGCATTTGCACTGTGATATGTTGATATATATGGAATTAAAGCTTCCCAAGAGTAGTGTGGTTTAAATCTTCCATTCTCAGGACATTTTTCAAAAGAGAGTATGGGTACTGATGGATACTGCAGTCCATGACTCACTGAGCACTTTTAAATGTTTATTAAACTTCCATCTTTTAATAATAATTGAGTATACATTACCATTAAAACATTTTTTTTTTTTGAAAATGCACTGCCACTCGAACCCCAAAGGTCGCTATGTGAAGTGTTAGGAGGGGAACCTTGGGAAAATTCCCTTGAGAAGTTTATTTGTTTTAAGGACACGTTACAGGTTGAAAAATAAAATACATTTAAAACGTGGTTTATAGCGCTACATAAAAATAGCAGTGTAATTTTCTGATGTGTAAGCAGCTGTACTTCAGAGATGACTGTTCCTTTTCCCAATTCCAAGTGAAGCCTGAACATGGTTTAGGTTCCTGGGGCTTGAATTATTGTTTTGACTGGTGTAAAAGCTTTTCTTATTCTGATATATGTATGTACAGTATACATTAATTCTGAAAGGCAAAAAAGACCAAGTTTGATCTAGGGAAAAAAAACAACATTAATTTGAGATTTATGATCAGGGAATGGAAACTCTTAATAGTTCTGATGTTTATATGGAGAAGGCCTGGTTTCATTCTTTTGGGACTTTTTTTTGTTTGTTTTCCCCTGGAAGTATGACTTCTCAGATAAGTCCTCTATTTTGCTATGCTTTTGACATAATCGCTTCAGATTTTGCCTTGCACAGATTGATGCAAGATTTTTTTTTTTTTTTTTAATGTTTCAAGAGCATGTAAAAGAAATCCTTTTCCCATAGTAACTTCTTGTACCTTAGCTGAAAATGTTGTTGTGCTGCAATGAAGCAGAGAGCTGAGCGAACAGTTTGTGGAACAGGAAATTTTTTCTCTGAAATGTAGGCCCCACCCCAACATTTTGCATGTGCCTATTTATGCACACATCTATTTTTTTGTTTAGCTACTGCAAGGCAAGTGCTTGTAGTTATGTGAGAGATCAGTGCGAGGTTTTTACCCAAGGCACATGGTATCAGTTCACCTTGAGATACCATGAGTACTACAGCATCTCTTTTAGTTGGGCTCAGGCAATTAGAATGGTAGCACAATTGGAGGCAAGCTAGGTTTAGATAGGGTAATAAATTGTTATTATTAATTTAACCTGTGAGTTAGTGCATATCACAACAATTCTTTTCTCCTTGTTTTAAAGGTGTGTTCAGTGATACACTATTATTAAACCTGTTAGTGCTCACATATACTCTCATCAAGTAGATTCAGTGCCTCAGGAAGTTAATCTAATTGATTTAATTTAAGGATGCATGATAGCCATCTTTGGAGGGAATGATTTGAGTCTTATTACAATTAGAATTCATCTAGGTGGCTATCCCCAGACTAATGAGAATCCATCCAAATAGTTCATGAATAAAGCAAAATGTTGTAACTTTGTACCTTTTCTAGCTATCTCCAGTCTTGCTGTAAAACATAAAACACCTTTTTAAAGAAGCATTATACAGATCTGCTTTCTAAAAGCTAGTTAAAACATTGCATTTAACACGAGGTTTTTGCTGATACATCCTGTCTTGCCACAATGACTTTTTTATTGTGTCTTTTCTTGTTCAGCTTTCAACCCTTTTCTTGGTGTTCTCAGTGATATAGGATTATGCTTATTGTTTGTCGATTTCCTTGAACCTTGGAATAAACATTTTTTTCTGTTTTGCTTCAAAGAATTGCCAAGAAAATGCTTTTAGAAGAAATCAAAGCCAATCTTTCCTCTGATGAGGATGCATCTTCAGATGATGAATCAGATGAAGGAAAAAAGAAAATTGGAAAGCAAACCGAAAACACAGCAGATGATGGTGAGCACTGAAAAGCATCTGGGGAAAAAGCGATGCTGTAGTGCCTGTCATAATTTCCAAGGTCACTTGGGAAAACTATAATTATTATGTTTCTTCAGTTTTCCACAAAAGTCATTGGTGTTAATAGGTAGTTGCCAAATGAAGGCCAGTGTACATGATCCAAGAGGACTATGGTCTCTTAGTGTCCTATAAATATAATTTTTTTTTAAGTCTGATTTTTGTAACCAGTTCAGATGTCCTAAGGATTTGTGAGGAATAATGTAGA
Organism: Psilopogon haemacephalus; assembly: GCA_013396835.1. Lineage (NCBI taxonomy): Eukaryota > Metazoa > Chordata > Aves > Piciformes > Megalaimidae > Psilopogon > Psilopogon haemacephalus. The sequence goes on from VWZI01018739.1 coordinate 101,735, forward strand.
CAGAGCAGTAGGAAGTGTGAATGTATGGCTGAGATCTGACTTATGTACACAGTCTTTGGAGCAGACATTGCAAGTGTTCAGGCAGTGTGAAGTACTTAAGGGAGGGAGCACTGAGGTAATAGCAGTACGTTGTTGCTCATAATTACTTGGAAAAGCAAAGAATGTAGCTTACTTTAATTTGTATGTTATTTCTTGCTGGATTTAACTAAGAAAAAAAAATGATCAGTGTGCATGTTTTACTCTGACAGAAGAGAATGAGAAAGAAGATAATTCTGAGTCGGAATCGGAGGAAGAGGAGTCAAAGAAGCCCAGATACAGACACAGACTGCTGAGGCACAAGCTGACAGTGAGCGATGGAGAATCTGGTGAAGAAAAAAAGGTGAAACCAAAAGAGAAAAAAGAAGGGAAGCGCAGAAATAGAAGGAAAGGTACGTAATCCTGACCTGTTGTCACAAAATTTACTTGCTTCTATGATTAACTCCAAAGCACATCAGAATGGAGACCTAAAACTCTGTAATTTAAAAATCTCTGTATAAGCTTCCTTGAGTGTTAAATCTGAAATTCTGTTTTGTGTTTTGTTTAAGACGTTGAGTACAAATGCAACTCTCTCTCTTATTATATCCTCTGAATTGGATTAATTGTGCTGAATGTCAGAATATTAATCTTAAATAACAAAGACAACCCCAGCATGTCTCATTTGTGAAAAGAGTCTTGTCCCTTACGTAATTCTCTCCTTAACTTGAACTGTTAGTAGACCCTTGTGCTTCAGAAATATCACTGCCCTGGAATTTGAATGCCACATGCATGCGCTGAACAGCAGATGGCACTATGAAATGATGCTTGACTTGGATTTTTCCTTTTCACGGTTGCATGCGAGAACAAAGGATCTGTCAGCCCCTTGCAGTTAGTAGCTCTGAGCAGAGGAGGGGTCAGTGCAGATGCTGCACAGTTCTGTGGCCAGGAGAAGTCAGGGTACACAGTACTTCTGTGTTGCACTAATGCTAGCTGAAAGATGCGGTGCAGTTTGTTTATTGCTTGCCTTCATGAAAGCTCTCATTTTTGTCAGGGGGTATAGTCATACTTTTCCTCCCTTATGGAATTAATAACTCTACTGACAACATTTCTTTCAAGGGAAGTAATTGTAAATTACAGTGGCAATGTGCAGATAAGATGCACCCAGACCAATTCTCAGGATTCTTTAGTGTAAGTCTTGAGTGCACTAGGCTCAACCAAAACAGTATATTTCAGCTCACTGGGTTTCAGCCCTATGTTACTAAGATTCCATTTCCCCGTGTACACAACCCAATCCTTCTTTTAGGCTTTGTCATTCATATAACAGTTAAGCTTTCCACTGTATGCGAGGTCAAGCTGAAATTCTCAAGGTGCAAAATGGCATGCTGGTTTTAATTACCTATAGATGTCAGTGAGAGCTCCTAAAAATAGTTCTGGAAGTATTTACCCTAGTGCTGCTATTTTTAGATGTCTTTTGAATTAATTTTAAACTTGCATTACCTGAAGAAACAGCAAGCCATAAATACAGTAATATAATTACTTATGTTGTTAGTAATTAAGGGTTGTTTGCACGAGTCCTGAAGTATTGATTATGAAATCATACCTGAAATGTTTGAAACAAAAGCTGCCATTTCATTCTTCTTTTGTTTTCTGAAGTTCTGTGATGTCCCCTGCTGTGTTTTCTCCTCCTGACCTCCAAAATGTGACACCTTCTAAGATAATGCTTTCTGTCATTTGCTTGTAAACTGTCTGTAGATGTCTTCATGCCTGAAGACCTCAAGTCTTGCTCGGCCAGTGCTTATGTGTTAAGTTTTTCCACCCTACCTCTTATATTCCTTCTGCTTCTTATTAGTATGTTTAATGGCTCCCACAGTGTCTAAAAGGAACTTTTCCAGTGCTTACTGATCTTAGAGAGTTTGTTGTATCATTAGGTGTGTAATGTTGCTAGCCTTGCAGTAATGATTCAATGTAACATTGCACTCTTTATCTTCAAGTGAGCAGCGATGATTCAAATGACTCCGAGTTTCACGAATCTGCAGTTAGTGAAGAAATCAGTGAGTCTGAAGATGAGCAACGTCCAAGAACAAGGTACAAATAACACTTCACTGTGCTCATCTTTCATTTGGGTTTTGGATTTGAATATTGTAATTTAGGCAGTGAGATGATAAATGCTAAAGATCGTTCCTTAAAGCAGTTGATGGTTTTTGCCTATAATTTGGCATCTGCTAAAAAATGAACTTTTCAGCAAATGCGAGAAGTTTCAATTTGTACCGTGCTATGTGGTACACAGCAGTTGGATGAACCATTATGAAAAAACAATTAACAAAAAATAAGCAATTTTATGCCTGAAATAGAAAACTGCTACTTAGCTATTCTGTGATTCTTCAGGGTCTGAAGTCAGCTGTTATGTGTCCAGTGAGTTGAGGAGAAGGAAGGAATATAGAAGTAAACTTCTGACTGCACAAAAGGCAGTTTATATCCTAGTAGTTAGTGATGCAGTTTGTGTGCTATTTTTATCATTTTTTTTTTCAGTGAGGCAGTGAATTATTGTTGTTTATCAGTAATACTCTGGATTATTTTTTTTCAGATCTGCCAAGAAAGCCGAGGCAGAAGAAAACCAGCGCAGCTACAAACAGAAAAAGAAACGAAGGCGTATAAAGGTTCAAGAGGATTCTTCAAGTGAAAACAACAATAAGGTACTATATTGTGTTCTTAAATTTATGTTTATTGTGTGTTGTGAATTAATAAACAGGGAAAGGAGTTGCTTAATCTTTCGATAATTTCTCAGGGACTTCACCATCTCAAACAGCTCTGTAGAAAGTGAAAAAATTCTGCGTTTCCTCCATGTTACTTCAGCACTAAAGCTTGTAAAATGGCAGCATTGTGGAGAGGAAGCATTGTGTGTAGCTAAAACTATTTCTTGTCTAGATCTTGATAAGATTTCACAGTATCTTCAAAGTAAATGGAATTTCTAAAATAAATGTAGAAGATGACATGGTAGATTAAGGTTTTCCTAGTATCAGGGTTTCCTTTCCTGTGTGCTGTAGGATCAGCTGATAGCTGATCTGGTGTAGCACCACTGGAAGAGAAAAACAGTTCTTATTAATAGTCATTAGCTGCAGTCAGATTTTAACAGTACCTACCATCAGCACTGACTTTGCAGAGCTGTCCTTATCTTCAGTCCTTGGAATACATTGTAGTTAAGGCATCATTTTTTTTTGTCATGGTGGCTAAATTGTTCTTTTGAAAAGTATCATTTTTTAATGAGCTATACTCTCACCTGTGTACATAAAATTGTACTTGTCTAAAATTTCATGGTCTGTGGGATTATTTTCTTGCTAATACTTAATTTATTTCATTCATAACAGAGTAATTCCGAGGATGAGGAAAATGATGATTCAAAATCTCCTGGAAAGGGAAGGAAGAAAATAAGGAAAATTATTAAAGATGATAAACTTAGAACAGAAACACAAAATGCACTTAAAGAAGAAGAAGAAAGAAGAAAACGTATAGCAGAAAGAGAACGGGAGAGAGAGAAACTGAGAGAGGTATATTCTCTTTTCTTGGTGAAGTGATAGGAAGCTGAACTGTTGCTGATGTGCAGATGATGTGTTTCTGCACATCAGTTTAATTTGATAGGTAGTTTTAAAAGTATTTACGTGTAGCCTTGCAAGCCACAAGTTTTGTGTGTAGTTTCCTATGGGTGGTTAACATTGCTAAGTTTTACTGAAGACTACTGAGGTCTTTATAAAGCTGTTTCAATTGCCTGTGGCTTTATTTTCCAGGGAGAAAGCACTCACACAAAGCAAGCTGTGAGATGCACAATAAAGACATTAAGGTTTCTCTCTATTAATGTCAGTGTTGCTAAAGCTGGTGTCTGTCAAATTCCTGTGGCTGATGTGTCCTATGATGGCCTGTTTCTACTTACAGGTGATAGAGATAGAAGATGCTTCGCCTCTGAAGTGTCCCATTACAACCAAGCTAGTTTTAGATGAAGATGAAGATACCAAAGAACCATTAGTGCAGGTTCACAGAAGTATAGTTACCAGACTGAAACCACACCAAGTAGATGGTAAGAAAAAAGAGTTTAATTTTTGTTGTTGTTGTTGTTACTTAACTTTTTTTTTCCCTTCGCTGCAACCTGAATCAGTATCATAAGAAAAACTCCTAGGCAGGCAGATGCCAGAATGTCAGGTTTAATGCTTTAGTTTTGGAACATCTGAAGTGAAGTAAATGAGGTCAGCAATACATAGTTCTGTTTCACAGGCCAAAAACCCTAGAAATGTAAAATAGGAAGAGTCCTCAGACTCATCTCATTATCCACACTGAGGCAAAATCAGTGTAATATATAATTGAGTAATATATTCACTTCTTTACATTTTTTTCCATGAAGATTTTAAAAATCTTGCATTTTTTCAATGAAGATTTTAAAAATCTTGCAGTATTGGCTTTCTCAACAGAGAATGGTACCTGACATGACTGCAAATAAAGTCAGCTTCTTTCTGCATTCTGTTTCAAGTGAAGGAGAGAGGAGAATAACCAATCATAGTTTTCCATAACTTGTTCTATTATTCTAAATCTTCCTCAAAGTCCTTCCTTTATAACCTCTCCATTTTAGTAGGCAGCTTGTGGGCTTGTTTCAGCTCTTAAAAAGGGCGGTGTCCTGAACTGAACAGTCAAGTTGAAGACTCAGGTGTGCTGACTACAGCATAGTAGAGTACAATTCCTCAATAAATATATTGCAGTCACCCAGCAGACTTTCAAGTTGTTAATGCATTTGTTATGTAGCATATATTTCCTTTTGCAGCTTTCACAGTTCTTGTTTTTTTCCCTCTTCAAGCATAGAACTCAATATCTGATTTGTCATGGCAGAATTTCTTCTAGTTGGTTTTGGTCAATTTTGCTTATTTACCAAGATAATTGCAGTCTTTACATGAAGTGCTTGCCACTTTTTGTTCTGTCTCTGCTTCCCACCCTGCCTCTGAGATGCAATCATCTACAGTCTGCACATACGTTCTAAAACAATTGCCACAACTTCAGTGAAAACAGAGAATGTAACTAAGGTCAAGAAAAAGATAAACCCACATCCAGCTTGCTGGACAAAAATGTATCAGTAGTTATCCAATGCACTGCTTTGCTAAGAGTTACCATGATCTTATAGTGATCAACCTATCTCCTTCTGAGTGAACTGGAATAAAATTAATGTTTAATAAGATGTTCAATAATTTCCTTCAGGTGTTCAGTTCATGTGGGATTGCTGTTGTGAATCTGTGAAAAAAACAAAGTCATCTCCTGGTTCTGGATGCATTCTTGCACACTGCATGGGTCTGGGGAAGACATTGCAGGTAAGAAACAAATGTATTGTTTACAGATCTGTAGCTTGCTCTCAAAAGCTGGTCCAGCAAAAACTGATTTTAGTGACTTTCAGAACATAGTAAAACCTGCTGCTTTCTAGGCAGTGACTCAATGAGGGTTGGTGGAAGAAAATGTTTTATAAAGAAGTCTTGAGAAAGAAGTCGTGCTTCATAGTATAAAGCTGTAAAAGTTCTGATCCATGCTTGTGCTTTCTCTGTTTTTTAAAAGATATAAAACTAGATTAATGATTGATATTCATGTGAAAAAGTCATATTTAAGTATAACTGATTTGCAGCTCCTTTGCAACTCAGAACAAGAAGATACAGCTACAGGAGACAAGCTTCAGGAACCAATGTTTCTAAGACAGTTTAATGATCTTGAGCAGGTTGTGGGGTTTTTTTCTTACCTTCCTCGTTCATTTGTTGTGCCTTAAACCGAGTTCATATTTCTCAGTGGTTTTTCAATTGATTTGTTGCTCTGATGAAGTAGAGGTTTATCAGGGTTGTTGTGCTGTGGATATTTTATGGCAGACTTCTTTAGTGTCTAAAGTCAGATGCTTTTTTTTTTAAATATATACAGTGTTTTGCTACAATTTAGGTGGTTCTGGGTTAAGGGGCAGGGGACATTTGCTTTCTGTTTCCGTAACTGTCCATATGTACATTCATAGTTTTTGGTTGTTTTGCATCACAAACATTTAAGACCAGAACCTTCTACTGCTCTGGCAGTTAACTACAGGTCATACTTCTGACCTTTTTATCACTTTAAGATTTTTTTTTGCCTTGGCTTTGCAACTCTTTATTTCCTGAGATCTTCAGGCTTTCCTTGTCACTTCAATTCACGTTCCTTCTCCTTGGCAATGCTGCAGACTGCTTTGTAAAACTCTTTAGTGTTTCTTAAAATATTTTCATATTTCTCGGTATGATACAAGTGGCTCTTCTGTCATAGTAGAAGTTTTACAGTGAGGAGCGTAGCATTTCTATTAGTCTTTGAAATCTGCAGCTCCATCCCCATCTTGGTATTTCCTCTGAAACTGATCACCACGCAGTTGCTATAAAAAATTCTTCTGGCTCTTTTTCTTGAGTCTCTTATAATCATTGTAGGCCTCAGGTGAACCTTACGCCCTTCACCTTCAAAAGAGATAGAGGATGAAAAAGGCCTTTCTTGAATTCCCTTCATTTCACTATTCATGCTTTTTCAGGGCAGCTAGGGTTGTTGAATTCTTTTTGGTTTTGCTTTTTTTTCCAAGGATCTTTCTTCACAAATTTTGGGTTTGTATTTAGTTGGATGTAACATCACCACAAATGCTGTGAGCAAACAACTGAGGAGAGCTTCCCATGTTGATGCTCTGCTGCCTGGTCTGCTCCCAGGAATCCCTTTAATGGAATTTATTTGACAGAGGAAACTTTCCCTTTGATTCTGGGAAAGAGGGAAATTTTTGAGAACTGTGAAGAAAGAAGAAGGGTAACAACCTTGCCTGCACTTGAAAAGGCTCTCAAAAAAATAGGGCTACTTTGGTCTCTTTTGTCATTGACCTTCATTGGTGCTATTTCCTCGTTCTGGGAGGAGGGAGGTATTCCTTTGCCTTCTCTTGAGACAAGTGGCTAGTCAAGTGACTTAGGAAACTTTTCCATCTCTGCCTAAAACTGCAGCATTAGAAATCTGACTTGGCACTTCAACAGACTTTGGAACTGTTTAGAGTTGACTTAAATTAAGTATCAATCAGGGCCTAACTGTGCCTTTCTTAGCTACAGAGTTACTTGACAGATCTGCCTGGTGCTAGGTTGAGTTTGAGATCGACAGGCCCAGAGCACCTTAACAGCTTGTGCTCATGCCACACTTCATTCTAAATTCTTCCTTCAGTCTCCAAATTTGGAGGTGCTTTACTCATTCTCTGGAGTACAGTCTCTGTAGCATGGTGATGATGATTCTCAAAGAGATTTTCTTGCTACAGTGAGGAAGGGATTCTCAAAACGTCTCTGAGGAAATGCCATTTCACCATCCTCTTCCATCTTGGTCAGTTGTGGTAGAAGCTTCCTCACTTGATTGGGAGGTCCTATCACCTGACCTGAAGGCTTGAGATATGTTAGTTCAGAGTGGTGAATATATAAATGGTCTGGAATTCCAAGCTGCATGAGAGATGTCTCAACACTTCTGTGCTGTAGCTATATACACAGTTTGCAAGTGACAGCAGCTGGTTTTATCATCTCCCTAGTCACTTACCAAACAAAATGCTGTAAAGTCATCTTGATAGGCATTTTGTCTTTGACACCTGCATATTTGGAGTGAGATGTCTCAGTAGTTTTTAATTTGCCTTCCTAGTTGGTGTGTGATGTCGTCAGCACACCTGAATGCTGCTAGATAGCAGACTTGGCTTGGCTTGAAGTCTTTCATTGTTATTTTTAGAGACTTGAAATCTGCACCAGGAGAAAATCTTCAGGGATTTCAGCAAGAGGTATCTATTTACTGTTTCCTGGTGTTAGCTTTGCCTTACTGGGTCAGATGGCTTCCTTATTCTTGTGTTTTCACTGTAAACCATTGCTACCTAGGATTCTTCAAAAAGTATAGTTACACAAGCAACACCCAATCCTGCTCTCCTGACCTAGCTCAGACAAATGTATTTTGGACTTCCTCATTCTGAGAATCTTCTTTCTTGACCTGCAAATTGCAGGACACTGTCATGGAGCACTTAAGCTGATCAGATACTTTCGGTTCCTGAAGATTCCGCTGCAAAGAAGAGGGTCTAGGGTATCAAGGGAAGCTTGGTTTCTGGGAGCTTTCTGATGTGGGGGGTTTTCATGGGATCACAGGGTTGTTTTTTTTAATAACAAGGATTTGCAGATGATCAGAGCGACTCCTTTCACTGTATGTACTGTTTAGGTAAAACAAGCTGCAGTCATGGTTGTTTGTGGTGCACAGCATGTGGACATGATGTTTTCAACAATTCCAGCTGCAGTGTACATAGGTTTGCTTTGTTTAGAGAAGCTGGGGTGAGAGACAAAATATTTTGACAGTCTCCAACCCTATTATTGAGGACTTTGGTACACACTTCAAAGTCATCCTTGAAGAATGTATTGGTATGTGCTCAATTCTAGCTTGGGTGTTTGGTTCTCCAGGAGTTACTGACACTTTTTACTGGGGGGGTTGCAATGTTTTGCAAAAGTCCTGTGTTTTAACCTAGCAATGTCTTCTGGGTGACTTGGTACGCTTATGTTTTAGGCACTGTATGTTTAGTTTGATGAAATACTTTACAACAGAATGTGCTGAACTCTGTAGTGCCATTTGTTCAGCTCTTAAAAGAGTTAAATCTGTGATATGTTTTATCAGCCTTTGCAAACTGCAGAGAAGAATGGCAGTAAAGGGTCAGAGAAATAAAATAATTAGGGACTTGCTGGTGGTCCAGGACATGGAACTTCTGTGGTTTGTCTTGATGGCTAGTTCTTTCATCTGAACATGAGATGCTTTTGTCTTGATCACAAAACCATTAGTAGTTCTTTTTTTTCATTGCAGCATCTAAAAGTAGTTTGTTGCCTGGTGTTCCAGGCATAGTCAAGTGCAGTTTGAAATATGGCAACTCAGATTGAATGCCAAGATTTGATCCAGAAAGAACTTCCCAGGTGTTGTACAGTTGTGTAGATTAGAGTGCAGTCTTCACCATTAGAAGTGGAGTGAGAGCTGGAGCTGCCATGGGATCGTTGACTCTTCTGCCCCTGGGTTTTTTACAGGTCTTTTTTACCTCTAGGCTTCTCTTTATTTGCTAATGCTCAAAACCAAAGCAGCCCAGCAGAAACACCAAGAAACACAAAAAGATTTAGGTGTTCTTTCTTAGGCCTAAGGGAGCTGCTACCATTTGCTATGTACAGCCAGTCTGGCTACTTGGAAAGCATTTCAGTAACTTCAGTAACCTGCTTCAGAGCAGCTTTGAGAGATGTGTGTGTGAATAATGCTTGTTATTTTTCTTTCCTAGCATTTAATACTCAGTGTTTTATTTGGCATTTTGTCTGTTTTTCCCTCTTGCAGGTAGTAAGTTTTCTTCACACGGTCTTGCTGTGTGACAAGCTGGATTTTCGGACAGCTCTGGTTGTGTGTCCACTCAACACTGCCTTGAACTGGTTGAATGAGTTCGAAAAATGGCAAGAAGGTTTAGAAGATGATGAAAAACTAGAGGTACAAGGTCTAAAGAGTTCTTAAATATTAAATAGTAGAACAGTTTACATAACAGGCTATCAGGTAGTGACAGGACTAGGGGGAATGGAGCAAAGCTGGAGGTGGGGAGATTCAGACTGGAGGTGAGGAGGAAGTTGTTGAGCATGAGAGTGGTGAGAGCCTGGAATGGGTTGTCCAGGGGAGTGGTTGGGGCCACATAGAATAGAATCATGGAATCATAGAATGGTTTAGGTTGGAAGAGACCTCAAAGATCATCCAGTTCCAACCCCCCGCCATAGGCAGNCCGTTCAAATCTTCCCTCTGCCAATTTGAACCCATTCCCCCTCCTGTCATTACAAGACCTTGTGAACTGGACCACATTCCTGGAGGTGTTTGCAGCCAGGCTGGATGAGGCTCTGTCCAGTCAGATCTAGGGTAGGGTGTCCCTGGGCATGGCAGGGGGGTTGGAACTAGATGATTCTTGTGGTCCCTTCCAACCCTGACTGATTCAGTGATTGTAACTGTAAAGCTCTACCACTGAAAATGCAGGCTAAGGGATGCACTTTAGGTGAAAAATCTCCTTTTGTTAGTAAGCCAAAGCTATTTAAAAGTCGTGCCAGTCCTTTGGTATCTTAAGAGAACTGTAAGCCTCTTTTTTCCTCTTGGAAAGGTCTGTGAGCTAGCAACTGTGAAGCGCCCTCAAGAGAGAAGCTACATGCTGCAGCGCTGGCAAGATGAAGGTGGTGTGATGATCATAGGCTACGAGATGTATCGTAATCTTGCACAAGGCAGGAACGTGAAGAGTAGAAAGCTCAAAGAAATATTTAATAAAGCTTTAGTTGATCCAGGTAAGTGAAAATTTATACAAGTATTTATTGTGCTGCGTTTCCTGCCTTAGGTATGTGGGCTAAGTAATCTTGCAAGTGGAAATCTATTCCGACAATAACGTCAGTGAAAATGGTCACGTTTTCTTTCTTGGATTTTCCTAAGTTACAGAAATAATTGTTCCGAGACTTCCTCATCTGCTTTTTGTAAACAGATTTCTAAACCAGCCTTTTCTATTAAACCTAATAGTCTGGAGAAGACAAGGCTAAGGGGAGATCTTACTGCTTTTTACAGCAACTGAAAGTAGGCTGTGGTGATGCTAGCATTGGTCTCTTCTCTCAAGTAACCAGCAGTAGGATGAGAGAAAATGGTTTAGGTTGTGCCAGGGGAGGTTTAGATTGGGTTATTGAAGAATTTGTTTACTGAAAGAGTGTTCAGGCATTGGAACAGACTGCCCAGGGAGGTGGTGGAGTTGCCATCCCTGGAGATGTTCAAGGAATGTGTAGATGTGGTGCTTCAGGGTATGGTTTAGTGGGCATGAGAGTTGGGTTATGATTGGGCTTGATGATCTTTTCCATCCTTAATAATTGTATGATTGAAATAAGAAAGCGACCACAGGGATATATACAGAATTTTTTTCCTAATAGCTATTGAGTCTTTTGTTGCTAGCACTGCTTTCTTTGTGAGGTGATTTGAAGTGACTCTGTTGGGAACCTAAATTTATTTTAATCTGCTAATTTGTTAAAACCACAAACTGCTTTGCCCTTGATAGAAATCTGCCATTAAGAGAGCAACTACACATAAAAAGCAGTTGAGAATGTACCTTAGAAGTGTGAACAAACAAGTGAGAATTAAGTGCTAATTAATTGATTGCAGATAAAGCACTTAGACTAAAAAAAACCTAAAAAATTAAGAAGTGGATGCCTGGCTTAAGATCAACTGAACAGAGCAAATTCTGTAAGCACTTGAAAATACTCAAAGACGATATAACCAATCTAATAGTCACCAAAAAGAACTAAAAATTTTGGGATTAGCAAATTCCACCAAACCAGCAAAATTTTCTTACAAATTCTGAAGTGGCAGCTGATGTCTGAAAACAATTCATCATCCTGCAGCTTGCAGCATACCTTGAAAACTTTTTTTAAAAGGCACCTTTGTTGTATCACAGAATTAACCAGGTTGGAAAAGACCTTTGAGATCCCCAAGTCCAACCTATATTTGTAAATTTGATACTTCTCTTTAAATTGAGAATGCTGATAGGGTAAATGGTTTGTTTGGTTCTGCAGGTAGGTTTTGTTGGACTTTAGGTTTCTTGACAGACTGTGATTGATTTTTTTGATTGTTGAAATACAGCCTTGGTCTAATTTATAATTGCTCTTTGTACTGGAAACATTCACAGCCGAGCTGGATTTGGGGCTTTGAGCACCCTATTCTTGAAAGTCCCTTCCAACCCAAACCATTTTGTGGTTTTTGTCAAGTTTCAAATAATAGATTAGGGCTGAGAGTTTTTGTTCTAACAGACAAAGGGATTCTTCTAGTGGGAGCAGTAACTGTGATGATCTGCATTGGCCAAATGGAACTGGCATCTCCAGCTTCGCAGAGAGTCTGCTTCAGCATTAATTACTGCTCTGCCAGTTTGACTCACTAAATCCCATAATTGCTGTGGAGTCAAGGAAGCTTCAGTGCAGTAGTTGAATTATTTGTGCAATCGTGTTGAGTCCATAAGCATTATTTGTAACAAAGAAGAATGTGCACTTCCTACCAGTGGGTTTTCTCACTCCTATTAATGCTGTAGTTACTAAAACCCCCCCAAAACCCAACAACAACAAAAATGGGGAGCAGAGGGTGCTATCTAGTTTGCTCAGGATTTGTTGAGAATGTTGCTGGGAAAGTCAAAGCTTGAGAAGAAAAGGTGTGAACTGTTGTCTTGAAGTAGTGGTGACAGAACAGCAGCTTTCTATTCAGTTCTGTGCAGTGGTGATGATTTGTGTAATGATTGATATTTCTGGGGTTTTTTTCCTTCTGGAAAGTGCAAGGGAGGCTAAATGTAGGGGTCACTACCATGTGTCTTTTCAGTTGTCACTTCTTTCATGGATTTGTATTTATGTAACTTGAAAAACACTGCTCTGTGGAGAGAGGTGGCATGTTGGGCATGACATTTTATGGAGGAGACACAGTGATTTGTGTCATCTCTGTCCCGTCTCTTGTTTTTACACCCTGCTTGTAGACAGTTCTGTTCTGATTCCAAAATTCTTGAGACAATTTAAGACAGCATGATGGAGCACTGTTTGTGATTAGTTTGGGTTTTCTTTTTAACATTTGTGGATTTAATCAAGTTCAGAAGCTGCAGCACATCGAGCCCTATAGATTTTTTGAAACATTTCATATGAAGATTATAGAATCAGTCAGGGTTGGAAGGGACCGCAGGGATCATCTAGTTCCAACCCCCCTGCCATGCCCAGGGACACCCTACCCTAGATAAGGCTGGACAGAGCCTCATTCAGCCTGGCCTTAAACACCTCCAGGGATGTGGCCCCAACCACCTTCCAGGGCAACCCATTCCAGGTTCTCACCACTGTCATGCTGAACAACTTCCTCTTCACATCCAATCTGAATCTGCCCACCTCCAGCTTTGCTCCATTCCCCCTAGTCCTGTCACTCTCTGATAGCCTAAAAAATCCCTCCCCAGCTTTTTTGTAGGCCCCCTTCCGATCCTGGAAGGCCACAATAAGGTCACCTGAGAGCCTCCTATTTTGTTCTCTTCTTGGTTTAGTTGATTAGTAGGATGGAACCAGATTGTTAAGAAAACTCAACCTTTGAATAACTCTCTAATTTTTTTTTAATGTTGCTTCAGATCTTTTCCTATTTTAATTACAAAAAGACAGAAGTGCTCCTATCTTGTTACCCATTAGTTTTTGGGGGCACTTGGATGGGTCAAATTGATGAGAAGAATGTTGCAGCCACCATCATTTGTTTCTATCTTCATGAATCACAGCAGGGGCAATACAGCAGGCTGCCAGTGAAAGAGTTATGGAGCTATGTGCTGGCTTACTGCTGTGACTGGAAATAGAAAAACCTTTGCCTCTGGGAGCATTTTTAATTTAAAAAGTTGCAAATTTGGTATTTGAGCGATAATTTAATGGCATGTGTCTGGTGAAAATGAATCCTGCTAGAGTAGACATATTCCATAGCAGGAGCTTATATTGCACTGTATACTGCAGAAGAGGGGAGCAGAGAGGGAAGGTTTAGCCAAAGTTTATGGGTGGAGAAGTGATTTCATTAATTAACTAGCTCTGCTATGTGAAATAATAGCAGGATTATATATGCATGCAGAGCAACAAATGGCTTCCCAGAATGCTTCGTGCAGATGTCAAAATGCTCTTTGGTTTATTGAGAGCTGTTGTGCTTTCCTTGCAGCATTTCAATAACTTTGCATTTATATTTTTTTTTTTTTTGGTACTTGTTGCTACTAATAAAAATTCCATCTCTGTTTAGCTTGGAAACTGCTCTTTAATTGGCAGTTGTATAAAGCAGACTGAAGTTCTTGTTGGCTTCAGAGGAAAGAACTGTGTGTCTATCTATATATCTGTCACTGTGAATGCTTTGTGTATATCAATATAGTAACCTGCAAGTACAGTGGGAGGGAGAAGAAGATGAGGACTGTGATCTTTGAGGAAAGATTGAAGGAGTAAAGCTTTTTAGTCTAGAAAGAAGACATCTAGTCTGACAAATTTTCCACTGTGTAAGACCAGGTTACTCAAAGCTTTATTCTCAGTTGTTTTTTTTTTTTTACACCAGATGGAGAAAGGAAAGGGCAGAATTTCTTCTGATGTGGAGCAGAAGTAATTTAAATTGGGTATTATCACACAGTGCTTTAGCATAAGAGAGAGTTTGTGGAGTTTCCTATTTCTGTGTCCCTTCCAAGCCCTATCACTCATGATTCTGTAAAGGGAGGATGTGTCTTTTTCTTATAATTTATCTCAGATGAAGAAAATGGACTAAGAGATCTCTTGAGGTCGCTTTAAGCTGTACATTCCTTTAGAATACTTTGAGAAATATTCTGTCTGTAATGGATTGCGTTCATGTTTTTTAAGAATGAGTTAAAAACCCACAAATTTATGAAAATCCCTGCTGCTGAATTGTAGCCAAGATGTTAGTTCAAGATACCAGTGCTACAGGCCTGCCAAACAAACCACAAATAATTCTACTAAGATACTTTTTTTCCCCCTATTTTTACTATCAGTCACTTAGTCTAAACAACAGTTTTTAAGGTATTGCTTTTATTTAGTTTTGAACTAACCACTTCATGTTACTGAATCATAGTCTTTACCAAAACTGATTTTTGGGGTATTTGGACAATTTTGATTGCTTTTCATTTTTCTTCCTCTCTGTCTATACTTCGATTCAGATTTTAAACATAATGTGTTAGAAATCTGTTTCCGAGAATGATATGAGTGTACAACCTGTCCCATCTGGTGGGGAGATGTTGCAGAGGCTTTAGTTCTACAAAATGGCTCCAAACCACCTCACCAGTGTGGCAGAAGCAGCTTGTGTGCAAGAGACTTACTCTGCAGGAAACACTACCATGAGGGCTAGAGAGAATCTTCTCTGCCATGCCCTGGGGAAGTCACATCTGAATCAGTTCTGGACTCCCCAGTTCAAGAGAGACAGGGAACTATTGGGGAGAATCCAGCAGAGGCTACAAAGATGCTGAGGGGTCTCGAGCATCTCTGTGAAGAAGAAAAGCTGAGAGACTTGAGGCTGTTGAGCCTGGAGAAGAGCAGCCTGAGAGGGGATCTGATCAATGCTTATAAAGGGTAAAGGTCAAGAGGATGGGGCCAGACTCTTTTCAGTGGTTCCTAGTGACAGGACAAAGGGCAACAGGCACAACATAGAATCCAGAAAGTTCCACCCTACACATGAGGAAAAAGTTGCTATGAGGGTGCTGGAGTCCTAGAACAGGCTGCCTAGAGAGGCTGTGAAATCTCTTGAAAGATTCCAAACCTACGTAGACGTTGCAATCACTTGTTGATCACTATCCTAGAGTTCCTTCTTTGCAAGAGAGTCTAAAGTTAGTCTGAGGAAAATGAAGTTCTAAAAGAATAGCTTGTCTGTGGTAATAACTGCTCCTTTGCCACCTCAAGTATCAGCCTATTCAGAGCTAAATAGATGAACCCAGCTGATGGTATAGCATTTTTCAAAGGTACATAAAGTATGGTTGATAGTACTGGAATTGAGGTCAGGTATTAGATCTGGTAAAATACCCATTTTAACTTGCTAGCTGGATCTTAGAATATCTTGTACTACTCCTTTCAAACAAAAGAGTTTTTAGAAACTGCCACTTACCTCAAAGCTATCAGGGCATGTAGGTCTTGTCAAGTTTAGTGTTACCTGTCTTAAACCCCAAATTGTAACACAATAATTTCATTAGAGTTGCTTTGCATGTTGTGGAAATGTACTGAGGTATGGATCTGACATTCCTTGTGTACCCAACTGAAACAGTAGTCTGGAATCATCCTGTGGAAGAAAGCTGTGGTGACTTTCTGTGGTGACTTTCTGCTACAACGTGGCAATGCACTTGCCTGTAATACAAATCAGATTTTAATTTGGTCTTGTCTTAAATATGACTTGTGCACTGTTTAGCCCTATTGATGCTGACCTGTTGCCTTAATGAAAAATTCTGGTTACCTGATCTTTTCTTTCCTTTAGAATTGCCTGAGCACCAGTAGATGGCAGCCTGAGCTGGAGTTCAGGACCAGTTTGATGAAGTTTTAAAGAGGGCGAGTGGAAAAGTAGACATGCACACACTAGCAGCACGGACAGATAATTTTTATAGGAATCTATTGCAAAGCTGTATTTAATCCTACTCATGGAGACTTTACAAGCAGCAGCCTGTAGTTTACCAGAATGGCTTCTGTGAGTGTTTGTGCAGAGGTTGAGTGAGAGAACCTGAAAACAGCCAACTACAAAACACACAAGTTAAAAAACCTCAGTAACATTAATGGAACAAATTCTGGATTCTTCAGGCTGCTGATTTCTGTGGGGTTATAAAAGATGGGAGAGAATCTAATGTTATTTCTTTCTAGGTCCTGACTTTGTTGTATGTGATGAAGGACATATACTAAAAAATGAAGCATCTGCTGTTTCTAAGGCAATGAATTCTATCCGATCTAGGAGAAGAATAATTCTTACAGGAACACCACTGCAAAACAACCTTATAGAATGTGAGTATTCTCTAGTTGAAGACATGGTTATTTCTTCCAATACACTTTTGCCTTTGAGCAATGTATAGGCTGATGTAGTTTGATTAGAAGAAAATAATTTGATACCATGAAGCTGTTAGCTGATTCCTGTAGCTAAGAAACTCTCAACAGTCTGGTTTTGCATTTTAAATAATTTTCTCAAGATGTGGCTCCATGATGGTTCAAGGCAAATTAAAATGAAGCTGTTGGGAATCTGGCCTCTCCTCCATCTTTTCCCTTGGCATAGCTTTATAGACCATCTGATTCCGCAGGGAGCCTGTATGGGGAGTATCAAAAAAATGAACAGTGCAGCAATGAATAGCTTTCTCACAGTTCAGTTCTTTGATTTAGCTAACCAGAGAATCATATGAGTCTTGGCATGTCAAAAGGAAGAGGGAAAGACTGTTCAGAGGGGAAATGGGTGGACCAGGTCTTCTAGCAGCATCAATTTAAATTGTCTTAAACCATTGTAGAGCAGTGTTCTTGCTGATCTTACTAAAGAGTGATTCTGCCTTGAGAATTTCATTCCAAACTAGCTTGCAATGTTTGCTTCTGTTGGTTAACATGCTGTAATATTTGTTTTCCTATTCATTAATATGTTTTGAATCTTTTTAAAAACCTTTGTGAATGTGATTTTTTTTTTTTATTACGTGATTGCTTTGATGTACAGTGGCTTTCAAACTTTGTGTAACAAAGGCAAAGAGGTAGTTCTAAATCTGATATTAAATTAAGAAGTTACCTCTGTAAAGTATGAGATAATCCTACTGGAAAATGTTGGGGTTGTTTGGTTTTGGGTATTTTTCCTCAACAGAGAGTTCTTAATTTTAGCTGTGACTTGTTTGTTTTCTGCTAGGATAAATTCTAGTACTGTACTTTCCATTTTGAACAACTCAAGCCTGATCTTTTTGTCCTAGATCACTGCATGGTGAACTTTATTAAGGAGAATTTGCTAGGTTCAATTAAGGAGTTCCGCAATCGATTTATAAATCCAATTCAGAACGGTCAGTGTGCAGACTCCACCCTGGTAGATGTCAGAGTCATGAAGAAGCGTGCACACATTCTCTATGAGATGTTAGCTGGATGTGTTCAGGTAAGGACAGTTTTACTAGAATGAATTACTTGAGTTGGATGCAGGGAAGGGGGAGGAGTTACTTTGTCTTGTTCTTGTCTTGTTTGTTTTGTCTGGAGTACTGTGTGTGGTTCTGGAGCCCCCAGCACAGGAAGGACATTGGAACTGTTGGAGAGAGTCCAGAGGAGGGCCACAGAGATGATCAGAGGGCTGGAGCACTTCTGCTATGAGGACAGGCTGAAAGAGTTTAGGGCTCTGCAGCCTGGAGAAGAGAAGGCTTCCAGGAGACCTTATAGCAACCTTCCAATATCTGAAGGGGGACTACAAGAGGGCTGGGGAGGGACTATTCACAAGGTCTTGTAATGACAGGACAAGGGGGAATGGGTTTAAACAGGCAGAGGGGAGATTTAAACTGGATGTTAGGAGGAAGTTCTTCGCAGTGAGGGTGGCAAGACACTGGTACAGGTTGCCCAGGGAAGCTGTGGCTGCTCCCTCCCTGGAGGTGTTCATGAGGCCTTGAGTGACCTGCTCTAGTGGGAGGTGTCCCTGCCTATGGTGGGGGGTTGGAACTGCATGAGCTTTGAGGTCTCTTCCAGCCTAAACCATTCTATGATAAAAGCATTCCAAGGCCTATAAACTTGCTATTTTATTGTTACACTGAACCCAGCTATTACTTTTTCCTTAAATATTTTCACTAATTACTAGATATCTGCATCAGATTTCATAGCTTTTATTCTCATATCAGCATATCCTAAGCAAGGCATACCCATATATTAGGAAGCAGAGCTGTTTTCCTGCTAGGAAACCAGAAAATTATATGGTAGAGTAGGACATCAGGTGCTTTTAAATATGCTTGTTTAATTTCATATAGACATAAAAAAGGTACACATTTAAAAAGTGCACAAAAAGTTGGTGATCAGCCAAGTTTGCCACTTGGTTCTGAGTTTTTGGGTTTGTTTTTTTTTCTGATTTGTGAGAATGAGAACAGTAGGGTAGAGAGGAAGATTTATCAGGTCCAAAAGGGTGAAGTACTTGTTACCTCAAAGACTTCAGATGAAAAAAACACTAAATCAGAACTGCCTAAATTTCCATAAAGAGGAATGGATTCTTTGCTCTTGGCTTAACTTGCTGTGATACTGTCCTTGTGTGCTCTCAGCACATGATGGCACTGCTCTTTGGCTTTGTAAACCCAGGCACTAACAGCCAGATCTAAGGTGTGTGGTTCTCTGGGCACTAAGTGTCTGATGCTGGCTGTTCAGTTGTTGGTAGTTCATTAAATAGTCCTAGTGCACCTGAGCTAGTTAAAATGGTCATATTGGGGTGGTCCCACAAGCAGATCTTTATTTCTCCTAGAAAAGGAAGTTTCATTTCTAAGTGACCCTGCCATCAGACGATCTCCAGTGGTCTCTTCCAACCCCTACCATTCTATGAAATAGAAGGCTTATGGCAGTGTATGAGTCTGGTAAAGGACCTCTTATTTATATAA
The DNA here is from genome assembly GCA_013396835.1 of Psilopogon haemacephalus. Classification (NCBI taxonomy): domain Eukaryota; kingdom Metazoa; phylum Chordata; class Aves; order Piciformes; family Megalaimidae; genus Psilopogon; species Psilopogon haemacephalus. The sequence continues at coordinate 120,867 of VWZI01018739.1, forward strand.
TTATGATTGTGAAAAGTGTAGTAAGAGGATAGAGTACATAATTACTCACATCTGTACAGCAGTAGAGGAACAGAAACACAAAGACAACAAGAGGAACACATACAGCAAGTAGTAAGCAAATCTTATGTGTCTTCAGGTACTGGGTACCCTGTGTTTGTGCAGCGTCAGATGGAGCCCAGATGGTTTTCTTACAGTTTACTATGTAGAGCAGATTCTGTCCATAGAGAGGAATTCTCCTTTTTGCTTTTGAGGCTACTATATAATCTCCTTAAAATAAAACAACTCAGTTCCTAAAGGATGTTCTCATGAGAGTTTCTTGCTACACTTGTAGATAACAGTAAGGCCATAACAGTTGACACAATCTTGAGTACTGGGTGGGAGCTGTCTGCTGGCTCCTGTTGCAGCGAGCTGGCTGACGTTATCTTGCAGCTAAGGAGTTTGTGCAGCACAGTGCAGGCAGGTTAGCTCTGATGAAGGTCACTTGACTCCTACATATGCAATGGTCCTTCAGTTAGGAGCAGTAAACCACTGTTTGGATGAAGTGGTAAGTGGAGAGAAGTAAACTGTTACAAGAGGTAAAAAAAGAAACAAACCAGAAGTAAATTTAAGAATCATTTTGTTTGGAAGAGACTTCTAAGATAATCAAGTCCAGCTATTAACCCAGCACTGGCAAGTCCACCACCAAACTGTGTCCCTCAGCACCACATTTACATGGCTTTTAAATACCTCCAGCAATGCTTTGGGCAGCATGTTCCAGGGCTGATCAGCCCTTTCGGGGAAGAAATTCTTTGCTAAAATCCAACCTAAACCTCCCCTGACACAACTTGAGGCCATTTCCTTTTATTCTATTGCTTGTTACTTGGGAGAAATGACCAATTCCCATCTGGTTCCAGCATCCTTTCAGGGAGTTGTAGGGAGCCAGAAAGTCTCCCCTGAGCCTTCTTTTCTCCAGGCTGAAAACCCCAGTTCCCTCAGCTGCTCCTCAGAAGACATGTTCTAGATCTTTCACTCAAGCATTGCCCCAAGCAAATGTTGAGAAACCAGAAAACGAGCTGAGTGCATCTGTGGTACAAACATTGATAGTAGCAGCTTGACTTATCCATGCCTTCACAAAAAAAAAAAAAAAAAAAAAAAAAAAAAAAAAAAAAAAANTTATAAGAAAACCAACCAAACACAAGAAAGCAGTTACCAGAGCAGCTACTGAAGTTGCCGCCAACTTTGGAAGAACTTGGAGCTAGGACACAGGGTTGACAGGTCATGTACTTTTGACTAGACAACTGCATTTAGTAGTTGAGATGTGCTTCTGCAGACAGTGCCTATAATTGGATTGTTGTCAGTGGGCTATTTTTTTTTTCCCTTTGTGGTTGGAAAGCATCTGAATCACTGCAATTTACGCAGGGTGCTTTGTTGTTTAAGATGCCAGAAGTTGTTATGCTCTCTGTAGTTGTTCTCGTGTTTGTAACCCAAGTACTGTTTGTAAAAATTGCAGAGGAAGGATTACACAGCTTTAACAAAGTTCCTCCCACCAAAGTACGAGTACGTTCTGGAGGTTCGAATGACGCCTATTCAGTGCAAACTCTACCAATACTACTTGGATCATTTGACAGGTATGTGCCTGACATTGATGGTCATTTAATAAGGGGCTGTTTGTCATAGTTGATACACTGGGTATATTTTTTATGTGCATTATTTGCTCTGTAGATGTCTTTGCTCTTTCCTTCCTTCCTCCCTCCCTATGGATTTCCTTTAGTTCTGGAGCTTGAATTACAACAAACCATCTGGTTGCTCATAAACATGTTTTTTGGAGGAATAATTTACACCTTGTAACAGTAGTCCACCTTCAGGTTTTGGTTCATCTTCTTCTTCGTTCTTCCTTCTCTAGACAAAACACAATTAAATTAATGTCTTGCTCTTCCAAGAAACAAGATACTGACAGAAGGGACAGAATGCAAAATTGAGATGTACTGGTGTAAGCGCTCTGCCAAGCCCTGCAGTTTCCTTTTGTCATCATGCTAGTTGAAGCTGTTATTTGTCAAATATTGGCTCTTTTGTGGAACTACCTCTTGTTCTCTAAAACCCACAAGTCTGGTTTTCACAATGGCTGTGCTTTGGCTGTGCTTTCCATCGGCTTTCAGGATGGTCTTGACTGATCTGCCTTGGGGACTTTCAACTTCCCGATAAACTGTTACATTTATTTAATGACAAAGATGTATAAGGAAAAGCCCCAGACCCCAAAATAAACTACTGTGAGCTGGTGTGCTCATAATTTCTGTTGTAAATAAGCTGCTGAGCTTGTATTTTTAGTTTGTCAAGGCACTGGAATATCAATGTTTCTGAATGATGCACACCTATGTACCACAGACTATCAGAACGGTAATCTCAAGGAGCTCTTAGTGAGGTTTTCTCTACCACAGGACACATGCACGTACATGCAGCCAGATTCCTCAGCAGGGGTTTTAGGGTTCTGGAGCAAGTCTGTGTCCTAAAAATACTGTCTAAAATAATTGATTTAATGATCAGGGGCTGAATTTCTGAGTGAAGCATGTTCAAGGCTCTTCTGATAGGATTTTCTGAAGACTCTGTGTGTGTGTGTGTTCACTTTTTGCAGTGATTATAGATTGTACTCTCTAATCAGTTATGCCAGTTTATTATGTTTTGGTTTTTTTTAACTTGCTCAACGACCTGCCTTCAAATGCCTGTCTGTTGCTGATGAATTTCCACCCCTCCTCATTTTTAAACTATGTTTTTCTATTCTGGTTCCTCTCCCAAGTTTAATTACAAGAAAGATTAATTGTGTCTCAATTAAGCTGTGATTTATAGGAGTGTAAAACTCATTGTGTTGTCTTAATGACTTTATATTCTGGATAGTGCAGTCTATGATCTCCTGAATAAACTGCCAGCTAGACTGCATTTCCACAATTTTCTTGTCTAGCACCTCTCTTTGGTTAAATTATAGAAGGGAAGAGTTTTGAAGGACCAGTGAAAGTAATTTATCTTCTACCGATACCTTCATTAATAATCCAGTGCCTAAATGCCAGCTGATCCCTTTGCCTATTTAGTCTAAAGGAAGTAAAACCTGTGTTTTATTTTTATATTTTAAAAATAAGTAAACCAAACAAACAACCTCCCCCCTTCAAAGCTGTGTATAAACAAGCCCAAACGTTTGTGCGTAGCTATGATGCTGAGTTAGCTCTGTATTTCTGTCTATTCTGTTGGCTTTCCTGTATAGGAGTGTTTTGGAAAGCAGATAGTTTGTGTTCTGTTTGTTTCTGCAGCCTCCTAAAAGCCTTCAAAAAGCTAGTAGCAAGAAGCATTAGCCATTTACAGGCATACACCTAAGTGATTTAGGTTAAATTGTTGTAGCTCTTCATAGGAATTTTTGATTCACAACAGTTGGGGTAGTTTTGATAGGTTGTCATTGGCCCATTTCCAACAAAAAGCAGGGCTGGTTTGTAATTTTAGCCTCCCAACACCAGCTTTGTTGATCTGATGTGCTTTTTAGATATCTATGTAAATCTTTCACAGACCATTGATCAGTGTAAGAGCTAGTGCTGTATGTTTACAACTGTTTTTCTCACTCTGTATGAGATTTTCTCTGTACAATGGCTTTCCATACTTCCTGATTTCATAAATCAAGCAGCAGATGAGAAGCAGCAGCTCATGGTCCACTGTCTGCTAAGAGAAAGGTTTGCTCTGGCAAAAAGCCTGCTACAGTGAACTTTAAATTTGCTGTATTATTTGAGCCATTAATTTATTACCATGTTGTATGTGTAACTAGCTATAAGAGAGTGTTCTGCCTGACAGTTTAATTCCTCTACCTAGAATTCCAAGGTTCAGCAAAATTATTTGAGTTTATTTGATTTGTCAAAAGGAGTTGCACTGTTTCACAACTTAGCAGCCCTTTGTGGGCTGCTCCCTAAATGAGCAGAAACCATCATCTGTTTTCTCTGTCTGCATCTTGAGTTAGTGTCCTGCCAGTTTGGTTAGCTCTGTCAGTGCCAGAGACAATAGGAGAAAGAAGAGGGGAAACCAGAAAGGAAAGACAAAGGGCCTCTTTTAGGGGCGTGAAAAACTGCCTAAGCTACTCACCATGGCTTAGGTCTTCAGAGCAAATCTCTGTGCTGGCTGCTGCTGGCCACATTAATTTTTTGCTTTAGATTTGTATTCCACAATAAGACAATGTGCTTTCTGATTTGTATCAAATATAGAGTCTTTACTACTACAAATGCTGAAGGGGAGTTGCTGCTTCTTGACTGTGGATTTATTTAATTATTTTTTTTCCTATGGATTCTAAAAGGCATAAACTACAGTAATTTCAGAAGCAATTTTAGGAAGTTTTTCCTTCATTTCATGGAAATGATACACATTTTCTTTCACTTCTGTGATACAGAAAGTTAGAAGGTCTGTAGGACTTGTTAGACTAGAATAGGTTAGGTTAAAATAGAATAGGTTAGGTTAAAATAGAATAGGTTAGGTTAAAATAGAATAGGTTAAAATAGAATAAACCAGGTTGGAAGAGACCTCCAAGATCATCCAGTCCAACCCATCACCCAGCCCTATCCAATGACACTAAGTGCTAACTTGAAACTTGTTAATAGCAAGTATATCTGATGTTTGCTCAGGTTTAAGGAAGTCAAATCTAAGAATTACAATCTCTCAAAGTCATAGGGAAGCACAAATGGAGCTCCTGCACAATTACAACTCCACAAGAAATTGCTGTGTTAAAATACTGAGGGTGGTAAGGCACTGGAACAAGTCGTTCAAAGAAGTGGAGGCTCCAAGCCTGGCAGTGTTCAAAGGCAGGTTGGATGGGGCCTGGGAGCAGCATGGTTTAGGAGGAGGAGGCCATTGCACGGAGTTGGAACTAGATGAGCTTTAAGATCCCTTCCAAGCCAAACCATTCTGTGATTTACACTCTGCAGGTGTTACTGGGATTGTCTTGTGCACAGAATAAGCTCTGTGTCATAGTCATTTGATGACTGGGACATGAGAAGGGTTATCTTGCAGGTTTGCATGCCTTAAATGACACAAGCAATAAATACTAAAACCAGTCTATTTCAAGAACCTAAAGTCAATGGACTGCTTAATGAGAAATTTAGACTGAAAAAAATAATTTTAACTCTGTGAATTTTGTACTGCTTTGCACTGGTTTTGGCTTGGACAATGAGTAATAGGCTGGGCTTTTTTTTTGTTCGTTTGTTTTGGGTTTTTTGGGGGGGGAACATTGGGTTTTTTTGTAAGAGTACTGCAGAAATTCAAGGTGTTAAATAAAGGTAGCTCTAAATAGTGAGACAAATTCATCGAAACCTAAATGCAAGTTTTGTGCTTTCTACCATGGGCTGCTTTTACAAAACTTAAATAGACATGACTGTCCTTTTAAGAGGATTTGGTTTCAGTCCTGTACTGGGTAGAAAAGTGCTTTCATGTGAAAAATGTAATCATGTTTTTCATTATCAAGAAAAAGGGGAAAATCTAATTTTGACAACTTTAACTAGGAAAAAAATGCCTGTTACTCAGTAATTTGACCTGTTTTACAAGAGACGTTACAATATGATGTGCATCTGGAAAGAACACTCAGTACTGCACTGAGGAATTGTTCAAAGGGGGAACAGTATGTGGCAAAGGTTTCACTCTAAAACCTGGACTTTATTGTCAGGTGTAGGTGGTGGCAATGAAGGTGGAAGAGGCAAAGCTGGAGCTAAACTATTCCAGGATTTCCAGATGTTGAGCAGAATCTGGACTCACCCTTGGTGTTTGCAGCTGGACTATATTAGCAAAGAAAATAAGGTAAATTAGATACATCAAAATACTCTCTATTGAGAACTTTCCAAATAAGCTTTGCCAAATGGTAGGTAAAGTTTCGTCAAATTAATGGAAATCTTTGTTGCTGTGGGGTAATTTCACTGCTGGTTTTGTCATATTTTCTTTTCTGGCTGTGTTGTCATTCTTAAAACATTTTGCAAGGCCAACCCTTTCTAGAACTTACCATTGTTTAAATGAAGAAGCAGCAGATGGCCAAAGGTTTAATCAAAGCTTCTGGATGAGCCAACTTAATGAAATTTCTGTTTTTTCTCTTTTTGAGGGCTATTTTGATGAAGACAGCATGGATGACTTCATAGCTTCAGATTCCGATGAAGCGTCAATGAGCTTAAGTTCTGATGATTATACCAAGTAATTGAGCTTTTGTTTCTTGTTGGTTTTGGGTGGATTTCCCTCACAGAACCTCTATGTTTTAAAAATAATTTTAAAATTGTTAGTATTCTGCATATCTGTTAGAATATGTTCTCTGGCAGTAGAAGCTGTGAAAAATAATGGAGTGTGCACTGTTACCTTTCTAGGAAAAAAAAATCCAAAGGGAAAAAAATTAAGAAAGAGTGTAGCTCAAGTGGAAGTGGCAGTGATAATGACGTTGAAGTCATCAAAGTGTGGAACTCAAGGTCTCGTGGAGGTGGAGAAGGAAATGTAGAAGATCTTGGAAATAACCCTTCATCTCTGACCAAATCAGATGAAGGTGAGTATAATGAGCAAGCAAGTAAAATACGAGGCAGCTTCAGCATGCAAAAGGAGATTTGAGAGGCTGTCAGGAAATTCAGCTTTGCTACGAAATGGAAAATAAGGTCCTTAATTCCATGAACTGCTTCTATGCTTACAGCTCCCACTGCTTCAGATATACTCATCCTGGTTAAACAAGGGGCATTGATTTAGAACTCGGCATTCTTGTGGCAGAGAAGCTGCACAGTTAATATTTTAGAATCATAAGTATAAAGTGACGCGAAGTAAACATGTTGGTGAAAGCTTGATGGGAAGGTGAAGAAATACATGTGTCATTCGTTGGCGTGCCTGGAATTTGAAATCATTGTAGAGCAAGCAGAGAGAAGAGAGCAGAAGTGCAAGACCTTAAGAGATATTACTCAGAGTGCTTATGTCTGTACATTCAAGGTTTGGATTTTCCTTTAGTAATGTAGCCTTTGTCTTACCGAGGATCACAGAGCTCATTTTCTGATTGTAGCATTTATTGTGTCTTTAATCACTTTCCCTAAATATATGATTTTTAGGGGACTGTTAAAGTGAGGATATTTTTTTTGAGAGGTCCCCATCCTCATGACAGAGGGGAAGAGTGTGTATAAAACATCTGCACAAACAGATTAAATGTATTAAAGTACTCACTTGCATTATAGGCAGGATCTTCCTCTCTTGAAATCACTTAAATATTTATTCTCACATACAGCCTTTTTCAGTTTAATGTAGCTACAGGATTTCTAAGCCATCGTTTGCTGTTGCACCAGAGGAGGTTTGTGGACAGACTTTCTATCTCCCTGCTGTTGGCAGAGGCCCTTCTGCAGAACATAGGGATGAAAATAGAGATAGGTCTTTCCCACAGCACATTTAGGTCTCTTTGGTTATTCAAAATAACTTTCTCTATGGAAAACTTATTTTCAATGGCTGTAAATTTTATGAATGGGTTTTCAAAGATGCACACTTGTTGGAAACAAAGCTGGTAGAAGATAGAGATGGTAGAAGTATGTGTCCAGACATCCTGCAGCACAGAAAGGGAATTTGTGCCTCTTAGTGATGACTTGTGCTATTGCTAACTGCTAATAGTGCAAGCAGTGTTTTTAATTTGCCTGTTTACCTCTTTTTATGCCACTTAAGCCTAATAATGAGAAACCAGTTCTGTAGTTGACATTTCAAAATATTTAGATGCAGACTATGCCTTTTAATTTTTTTTTTAATTTTTTTTTTTTACAGGCAGAGCTACATCCTCTTCTAATCCTGGTAGCCCAGCACCAGATTGGTACAAAGATTTTGTCACTGATGCAGATGCTGAAGTGTTGGAACATTCTGGGAAAATGGTGCTTCTCTTTGAAATACTTCGAATGGCAGAGGAGCTTGGAGACAAAGTGTAAGTCGCCTCTAGAGAAATACTTCTGCTGATCTTTATAATCTGACAGTGTTATTCATTGAGTCCTCAAAATGCTGTAGCTCAGTTTTCTGAAGCAAATGAATGTCCTGTGGTCATTCCTATCAGTGAGTTTCCCCATTCGTGCATGTGCTCCACCAAAATCTTTCTGTATCTGGAAAGGCTGCTTTGTCTCAAAAGTAGTATCAGAGTGAGAAGGGAAGAAAAAGAAAGCAGTACAATAATTAAAATAACTTCAGAGGTGAATTCTGTGTTTCCCTATTTCTGTTTTCAGCCTAGTGTTTAGCCAGTCTCTAATATCTCTGGATTTGATAGAAGATTTTCTGGAGCTGGCCAACAGGGAGAAAACTGAGAAAGATAAACCTGCTATTTATAAAGGTGAGTGTCACCTTGAACAACTGAACAATTGCAGAGCTAATAACTCTTCTACAAGTCTCTGTTCAGTCCAAAGGGAATAGATATGAAGCAGTTATTTTTATGAGAAGTTTTGTATGCTCTGTACTGTTCATGACATTGGCAGGATTATTGATCTGCCCTGCAGGTGGTCTCTGCTATCCTGCTATGGAATTCTGCTACTGATTTCACTCTGTATATTCCATGCTTGATACAGCCTAAGCAGATGAAATGTTCATCTGAAAGGAGAGAAGGCATTTTCTTAACTTCTGTACCAAAACGATGTCACACGCCGATGCATGGCAAATCCTGATCCTTTCTACTGGGAAAAAGATGATGAAAGAGAATTAGACTGCTTTAAAACAGGCTGTAAAGCATGCAGATTCTAAATCCAGGCTTTATGTCTACTGCAGTATGAATTTCAGAAGGGAGAGAAATACTGAATTAATTATTATCATGGTGATGCTGAAGTGGCAAGGAATTTCTCACTAGCCAGGCATTTCCTCTTTTTGTAGTTGATTGTATTTAGCAGTGCTGTCTCCTAAAAATGCTATTTTCTCCTTAACTGGTGGCACAGTGTGATTCCTTCTGCGTACATACACCTTGATGGACAAAGAAAGTGAAAGGTTGCTTGTGAATTGGGGAGAGAAGAAAAATCTTCCATTAGTTGTAATTATTTTTTTTCACTCTCACCCGATAAGAAGTAGCCCAAAAGAGACTTTTTCTGTATTTCAGTTGCAAAATGATTAGAGCTTGACTTTCAAAATCTTCTTTGGAGCATTTACTTATGCTGTTTGTATGGGAGAGATTTACTGACACTAACTCTGCAACATTAAACTACACAGATCAACTAGAAAAGTCCAGCTAGTCCTATAACACCTAAATATTAGACTTAGTTACTTTTTGAAATTAATTTTGGCTCCAAATTAAGGCATTAATGAATTGTATAATACTACAAATGTGTATATGCAATTAGAAATAGTGAAGAATGCGAGGAACTACCCCAAAAATGCTCAGATATTTTCACATACTTCAAGTAAAGTTTAACCTTGGCATATAATTTGATTAGAATTTTCTGTCTTTAAATTCCAATCTGTGTAAAACTGCTTTGAGGGGTTTTATTTAATATCAAATAATTTATCTTTCTTGTAGGGAGGTGATCATGCCCCTGTACTCAGCATTCATGAGACCACACTTCAAGTACTGTGTCCAGTTTTGGTCACCACAGTTTAGGAGGGACGTTGAGGTGCTGGAGTGGGTGCAGAGAAGGGCAATGAGGCTGGTGAGAGGTCTGGAAAACATGACCTATGAGGAGCAGCTGAGGGAAGTGGGGGTGGTTAGTCTGGAGAAGAGGAGGCTGACAGGGGACGTTATTGCCTTCTACAACCACCTAAAAGGAGGTTGTGGTGAGGCTGGTGGTGGTCTCTTCTCCCGAATTACTAATGACAGGACAAGAGAAAATGGCCTCAAGTTGTGTCAGAGGAAGTTTAGATTGCATGTTGGGAGGAAGCTGTGTACTGCACACGTGGTCAGACACAGGAACGGGCTGCCCAGGAAGGTGGTGGAGTCACCATCCCTGGAGGTGTTTAAAGAAAGAGTGGATGTGGTGCTTGTAGCTATGGTCTAGTGATGAAGGATGCTGGGATGAAGGTTGGACCAGATGATCCTGGTGGTCCTTTCCAACCACAGCGATTCATAGTGATTAGATGTTGTGCTGGGGGATTTGGTTTAGTCAAGGACTTGTCAGTGTGAAACTAATGATTGGACTCAATGATCTTGAAGATCTTTTCCAATCTAAAAAATCCAGTGATTCTGTTTAAAAAAAAAAAGGCAAAATCTTAAGGAAATGGTCAGTGATAGGTGCTGGATACTGTTTGCAAGGAAAAATGGTATTGATAGCATTTATTTTATTCTGTTTTTTAATAATTTTAGACAAAAGTAGTTTCCACAGGTCCCTTCCATTCTGTGATTCTGTTTGTAGGAGCTGTTGCAGGCTTGTGGGTGATCTTTGTCATCACCAATGCAACTGCTGTTATTTTCTGTTGTGCTATGTGTTTTATAGTTTGCTGTGCAAACTATAATTTTCCAAGCGTGACTATCCAGAGCTGTGTACATCCTGCACTATCAGCCTGGATGCTTAGGTAATCAGTGTTTTAATAACTTGTTACATTTATAGGTGAAGGAAAGTGGTTCCGAAACATTGATTATTATCGCTTAGATGGTTCAACTACAGCTCAGTCAAGAAAGAAATGGGCTGAAGAATTTAATGATGAAACTAATGTGAGGTGAGATCTCCTCTCAAATATACACTTGATTTTTCCCTCCTCTCTTTCTGCTATTCCATGTTTCTTTCTCACTTGTATTAGCTTAGTGATCTCTTAAGGCTAGGCAAATATATACCAGTGTTGTCAGGTGGAGAACACGTGCAAAAAATATGCAACAGCAAAAGGTTTCTGGTTTCCTGAGGTTACTTCCATTTGTGTTGATCAATATTTGCTCAGTGTTTCCTTCATGTTTTCATTCGTCTTTAAATTGTAAGAAATTTGGATCAGTCTTTTCATTGCAATAACTTAAAAGGCTGCAAGAACCTATGAAGGTCAGAGGCCCGTGGGGTTTGGCCAGGAGACAGCAGTCACTTGGCCAGACAGAAGCACATAGCTCTCTTAGCTGTCTCCAGAGTTCTCTCTCCCAGCCATCCACTGTTTATTCAAGATGGCACTTTCAAATCTCATTTGGATAGACAGGTAGATAGAAAGGTTTGAAAATTGGCATGTTAAGAAACTGACCTTCCTAGATTTGTTTTAAAAATAAAAGGCATGGTTCTGTTGCAGTGGCTTGTAAACAATAATAATAAAAGAAAGAAACAAAACCCCACAGATAAACAAAACCAGACAAAACCCACAACCCTTCCCAAAACCCAACTGAAAATAACCCCAACAAACCAAACAAAAACCCCCAAAAAACAAAACCCAAACCAATCAAAGACACACCCACAAAAAAACTCCAAACAAAAAAAAACCAAAACCAACCCAAGAGACAAACAACAGAAAATCACACAAAAGCCCCACTAACAAGCTTGAACAAAGTGAACTCAACTCTTAAATAGTTTATTCTGTTAGGTATCTGTCAAGAGCTCATTTAAAATTGGACCTGAGGGAGATGGTGTTCAAAAAAAGGCAGATACATCAACAAGTAATTCTAGTCTATCCTGAAAGCTTGCTAGCCAGGAAAGAGTTTTAAGAGCATGGGATATGCCTGTTTAAAATTACGGTTTAATTTGATATAGCTAATTTTATTAGAGTTTTGAAAATGCAAAACGTGAAATTTTTCCTTGGCCAACACATTTTGTTAACAGTTGGTTTGCAGAAGGCCCTGATCTGTAATTCTGGAAGCGTATGTTTTGCTGCAAGTGTTGTCCTTGTAAAATCTGCATCTGTTTTTTGCTTAATGCAGCCTTTTAATGAAGTTTCTGAATCGTTTCAGTGTACGAACAGCTCCATAGTAACATAGCAACATGAGAACGAGGATTTTTAATTCTTTTTTTTTTCCAAAATAGTAACATTTTGCAACTTTTCCTCTGTTCCAGAGGCCGCTTGTTTATCATATCCACTAAAGCAGGTTCCCTGGGAATTAATCTCGTGGCTGCTAACAGGGTCATCATCTTTGATGCTTCTTGGAATCCATCCTATGACATCCAGAGTATTTTCAGGGTTTACCGCTTTGGCCAGAACAAACCTGTGTTTGTCTACAGGTTTTTGGCTCAGGTAGGTTTCTGTCTGGAAGTTTTGTGCTACGTGCTGGTCCTGAATTCAGTTTGTAAACTGTGGCTATTTAACCTTGTCTTGAAGTTTGTAGTGGTCCACGTTGATTCAGTTATCTTCCAGCCCTCAGCTGGTGGCAGTTACTTGACTGCCGAAAAAGCTCTTGGAGAAAAGATTGGTGAATTAAATAACAGCTTCATTTATTTCCTGTTAAGCCCACCTTAGCTGACACCTTGCATAGCACTGATTCTGGAACCCCAGCAGCGATTCACACATCCAGACTCCAAATGCTGTTCTCAGCTTTTTTAATTCGCACTTCACTAAGAATTCTTAATTTAATGGGCTGTGGTTGTTAGGCAGTAGGCTTACTCAGTGTAGCTGTCTTCTGCAATCTGCTGGTGTGGGCCTCGGAGTCCCAACTAGAATGAGAAAACAGGGAACTAAAGAATTTTTATAAACAGGCATCCAGTCATCATCTGAAAACTTGTATCACATCCCACAGGTGTTAAAAACATGTAATAATTCTGATAGTCTCTGAGCTATGCTTTTTTCCTAAGTGTAATTCTGTTATGAAGCATCTTCCTTCATCTTCCAGTTCTTTGGGTGTTAGAGAGTAGACTGAAGACCTTTTCTCAGTAACAGGACTTCTGATCAAGTCTCTTGTCAACTTCAGCAGGTTATTTATCTAGCATGTTGCTGTGAGGAATGGGTTTTTCTCTTCAGACTTCAGTCTATTTTTGTAGTTTCCTATGTGCATTTCTGAACTGTTGATATCCTTTTAAAATTAGGATGTTCAGTACAAGCTGTGCTGTTCTTGTACTTCTCATAGTTTTTAATTTTTTTGAAAGAAAAGTAATTTTCCTTTTTTTCTTCAAGGATCTAATTTTTTTTCATACACAGCTGTGATGAATTAGACCTGACTACTTCTCTTCCCCTCTCCTCTCCACCCCAGTGATATGGTATCTGTTTTCTTTTGTACTGCAAAATAAGGTACATGCTCTGGAAACAGCCTCTTTTTTTTCCTGTTTTCATAATCCTACTTTGAAGAATCAAAACAAAAATTGGATCTTTTCAAAACACTACTGAAAGAACACATTTCTTACTCTAGGTAATAGCTAGGTGATACCTGTCGCGTGCACAATTCATATTACTTTGTGTTTGCTCCCGGGAGGTGCTTTTGCTTTTCCTTTCTTTTTTCTCAGCAAAGAAAAGTGTTTTCTCAGTGAAAGCAAACTATTCTCATCTTAGACCTTCCTGAGTCTATTTGAAATGGGTGCAGCGTGTTCAGAAGAGGTTGGTTGTCACTGCTTTGCGTAGTGGTGGTTTGTAGACACAGGGTCGAAGAAATGAGGAAAATAAAACACTGTCGTGGTGTTATGGCCCTTTTACAGCTATGAATTTTTTTTTCTTGGATGACAAGAAGGCCCAGAATTTGTATGCAATGAGTGTCTTGGCTTTTGTAGGGAACAATGGAAGACAAGATTTATGATCGTCAGGTCACCAAGCAGTCCTTGTCCTTCCGTGTTGTCGACCAGCAGCAAGTTGAACGTCACTTTACTATGAATGAACTTACAGAGCTCTACACTTTCGAGCCAGATCTGCTGGATGATCCAAATTCAGAGAAGAAAAAAAAGAGAGATACACCCATGTTGCCAAAGGTAAGTTGACATACATCACTGGGAAATGGGACTTGCAGCTCTTTAAAGACAAGGGGGTATGAGATCTTGGAAGGAGAGTAGTGCTGTGCTTTCACTTCACAGCACTGTTCTTCACTTTGAGTGGAGGTAAATGGCAGCAAACATAATAAAATATGTAAATATTATAATGGATGTTGTCATGAGCTAGATGAGTTTCCCTTCAGTGTAATTGACAACATCAGGAAAAGATCTTCAGTTGAAGGAGAAAAAAAAAATCGGAAGAAACAACAATACTTTTTCACAGAATTTGACCAAATTGAAGTTTTACTGCAGGAAACTGGAAGCCAGGATTCAAATTAACATCTAAATGGGGGCTGGTGACGGCGAGCTTTACCTCAATTTGTGCCAACATATCTGTGAGGTGGTGCTGTGCTTCAAGGTCTGTTTTTTTATCTCCCTAAGTGAGACTTTTCAAGAGTTAAATTAATTTATGCTGTCTTTGCCAAGACTTGTTGGTTTTTAGTTCCTTTTTAAACTGTTCTTGTAGGGACCATTAATAGAGGTAAGGAAAAGTTGTGCTTACTTGCTACGTAGTTGAGGAAAATTGGACAAGCTAAGGTGATTTCATAGAATCATAGAATGGTTTAGGTTGGAAGAGACCTCAAAGCTCATCCAGTTCCAACCCCCCTGTGCCATAGGCAGGGACACCTCCCACTAGAACAGGTCACTCAAGACCTCATCCAGCCTGGCCTTGAACACCTCCAGGGAGGGAGCAGGCACAACCTCCCTATGCAACCTGTTCCAGTGTCTCACCGTTCTTAGTGTTGCCAGTACTAGCAGAGAGCAGTGACCTTTCAGTGGGCAATCTTGTACACGTCTCAGTGAGAATGCTAAAGTAGTGATAATACTACAGTAGTGATGTCAGACCATTTTCCAACTTGGTGCTAAATAAGCTTTTACAGTCACAGTGGCTTGTTTACACTAAGGCCTGCTTAAATCTCATTGTAGTGCATGTGGCATATGCAGTAGTGGTTCTTGGTTGCTGCTCTGTGTAGTAGTGATTCACAGCTTTGGGATCTGAAAAATGTACTAACCAAAATTAAAAATAAAAAACAATTTTTACAGACAGGCAGAGGAGTAAATTTCATGGGAAAGAATAACTGGTTTGGTTATGATCTTGTTCTTCTTTTTACCAGGTTATTTTGTATTTAAGATTAAGTTAAGGTTTTGCACTTCTATCTTAGGTTTATTCTTTTGTATGTGGTCTGCTAATGATTAATTCATCATTAAGCTGTTTTTCAATTACCTTTGCTTCTTACTAAGTGAATAGCTAATAAAGAGTAGCACATAGATGTGTGGCCTGTAGTTAGTTAACTGGTTACATTTCCAAGCTATTGGGGTTTTATGTCATTCTGCAGTGTCAGAGTATGGGGAGGGAGGTTTTCCAGTTTGTAAATCTATTAATTGCCAAGCAAGATGAGTATGTTTTCCATTCTAGCCTATCTGTAGACCAGCATAGTGTAATAAATCATGGTCAGGCATCATATTGACATTCTTAATAGCAAAGCCATTCTCTGAAACAGGCTGTTAGACCACCTACAGTGTCTGTGCAGCTGCCAGGGGGATTTAGGAAGTGTTAGCCCTCTAAGTGCTAGTCACTGTTACACATGCATTTTAAAACCCTTGAAAACAAACTTTAATGACTGTATCTGAGCTCTTTTTATGACAGAGTTTCTCACCATAAGCTGGAAATTGTAGAGAAACAAAAATGCTATTTCATGGTTTTGTGCTATGTTGTACATTTTTATTTTGGAAATTTTTTTTTGTCCTCCTAAAACAAAAAGTTTCATTTAGGTTGCAATTAATAGGATTTAGGTTTTTTTAATGTTCTGAATTCTTTTATGCCATACACATTTATGCTTCCACAAACTCATTGCTGGTAAATCATCATTTACTATTGCTGAGACTAATTTTTATGAACATAAAAATAGGTTGAAAGCTGTGAAACCACTCATTATGTTTACTCAAAGCATTAGTCAACCCAGTGCAATAATTATGTTTTGGAAATTGTTTGCCTTTACAATAATAATTAATGAATGAAGTTCAATGTAAAAGAGAAAATTTATAAACTCCAAACTTAACTTTTATTAAGTTTTGCATCTTAAATCCCATAGTAATTCTCTCCCAGCCATCACTGTAAGGTCTGTGTAAGTTCATTTGAATGCAGGCTTTTAACCAATTCCCTGACTGTAAATAGAGCAGATCAATCTGCTGCAATTCTCTCTTTTCATTTTTTTGGGTCATTGTTTTAGTAAATAGGTATTGAATGACATTTTATCCTTCTAAAGAAGTGTCTCACTGTATACTATGTGCAAATTTCTTATTCCCTTTTTTAATACCTTGTTTCAAAAGGCTGCAAAACAGTTTAAAATTGCTCTTATTTTAGCAGTTTCTGCATTTATTTGTTGAAAACAAATAGCTTTGGCTTCACAGAATATGGGAAGCTACCCCCAAGTTTTCCTTCCCTTTCTTTGTCTCCCTGAATTAGTCTTGGTGTTGAAGAAGAACCATGCTGGATGCTGAGCTCCCTCAGGTCTTGTAGAAGCCAGGAGCTGAGAGCTGGGCTTGTGAAGTGTGGTAGGAGGTACAGAGCTCCCCAGACGTGCTGGCTGGCAGAGCAGCTTGTGGCATGGGTGGTGGCTGGTGTTTTCATAGGCCTTTGGTATGGTGTAAACTTGTCCAAAAGGTTAGAGGAGGTTGGGAAGCATTTCCAGGAGTGTTAATTAAACTCAGTAGCTGTTATCACGTGAAGTATAGATTGTGGTGTGGGCTTTGGGCAGGGAGTCTGAGGGTAGAGGTGAAGTCTCTTCTGTAAGGCCATCAAATGTGCCTTGGGTAGCAAGTTGTTAGGAAAGAACCCCGGGCAGTTCAGCCAAGGAAATGTGCCAAGTGAATATTGACATTTAGAATTACTTCTCTGCTGCTCTGGCATTATCCTGCCTGTCCTGGCTGAATAGTGCTTAGCATCAGGGTAGGAAGTATCACGCAGGAATTGACACTGGAGAGCTCTGTTTCATTTGGTGCTTATGTTTACTATTTTGATGATTCCAGTCTCTTTTTGGCTTCATTTGCCTTCCCTGTGGAATTTGTCTGAGTGGGATATTTTATTTTCATTTCATCCACAAATAGGTTCTTGCTTTGCACACAAAACTGAGCTAGCCCAGGAGTTGCAGTGACTCCTTCCTTGATTCCTGTGATCTGTTTAATTGAATTGTGGCTGGTGCCTTACATCATAAGGTTAACTTTTAGGCTCTATTTCCTGTTCTGTCTTTTTTTCCGTCTATCCAATCCTCTAAAATCCTACGTAAGCAACAAAGGGAGTATTAGCTGTGGGAAATACCATAGTGGATGTTATTCTCCAATTTGTGCAGGGTTATTAATTCAGAAGGTTAACTGTTCCTTACCCCAGTGTCATTTTAACAGAGATGCATCATTTATCTTTATAAAAACTCCTTAACAATTAAATTAACAGCACAAGTTGATGAAAAACTATTGATGTGCTTATGGAAACATCTAATGGTAAATGTTTTTTTGGATAGAAATGTACAATGGATTGGTTAGACAGCATTTGGAAATTAAGATTTTCCTCATGATTGTGTTGCATGATGTTCTGCTGCTTTTTTTTAGTGGAAAATTTAACACCCAATTTGATCTCTGCAGCTCCGAGCTGGAAACAAAGGCTACTAAGATGTCACCTGTATTCCTCTTCCATCATTGAGCTGTCTGTCCCTTGCTTACAAAGCCTGAGCTGCTCCTTTATAATTAGCAGCAAAGCAAAACAGGCATTTAGGCTAAAAGAAGGCTTTAGTTCTGCCTTTTCCAGGTTCTGTGTGTAATTGTCTCTCTTTGTCTTCAGGCTTCTTGCTCATTTTCAAAGCAGAGCCTGTTGAGCAATGTAACCACTGTAATTTTACTGTCGTGCAGACGGTGGGGTGAGGGGTTACCTTTGTAATCTTAACATTAGTGTAAAACACCAAGTTACAAACCATAAATACACTTGAAGTGTCAAGTGGAGATCCGCCTTGCTCTGAAAGAACTGATTCCTCAGACGTGGTGACAAAGAGGTTTGAAAAGATGCATTTTAGAACTGACCCCTTCCATGAAGGGAAATTCTGACTAGGAATTAGGTGAAATGTTTTCCATCTCCAAGCATGAATGTGGAAAAACTTGAGGGATGATAGTTTTTCTGTGCAATGTCCAGTAAGTCAGAGAACTTCCTGATATCAGGGACACCCCACAGTAGAAAGGTTCTTTAGGTGTGCAGCCAGGAATCATGTTGGTTGAGGAGGAGCAATTCAGTTTCTGAGTGTTGAAGTTCTTGTAGCTTAGTTTTAATACACTTTTCAACTTTGGTGATGTAAGAAAGGAGGGGGTGAATTCTTTAACTTTTAATGGGTTAGGAGAATTGATTCTGTATTGTTTGAAGAGTCAGATGTAAAGGCATTGTGTTGAGTGTAGAAATAAAAACTACTTGATCTTTAAAATACGTGCCTGGGAGTTGTGTTTCTGCAATAATCCAAGTTTAGGTCAAAGACCAGTTCTTGTAGAAAATGTTGAGAGATGGTAAATGTTGCTATTTTATAAAAAAAGGTCACATGGCAGTTGTGCAATATGTAGTTTCCCTGGAAGTCTGTCAAAGTCCTGTGTCAAGTTTTAATTTTAGCAGTAGTTTTCTGCCCTTTGCGGTCTGAATAAGACCTTCAGGTTGCTGAGGAGTGCTGAGGAGTCAGGATGTATAGTTCATGGGCAAATGCACATTGCACTACAACCAAAACTTTGGAGAACTGGTCCCAGGGTTGTCAAGCCCTGAAGCAGGCTGCCAAGGGTACTGGTAGAATCCCCATCCCTGGAAGGATTTCAATGCTGTGTAGATGTGGTGCTGAGGGGAATGGTTTAGTGGTGACCTGGCAGTGCTGGGTTAACTGTTGGACTCAATTACCTGAAAGGTCTCTTCCAACCAAAACAGTTCTGCGGTTCTATGATTTGCTGACCTTATCCCTCTGAAATAGTTTTCTGCTTCTTATACAATGTAAATATTCAGTTTTGACAGAATAGTTTCATAGAACCATGGAATGGTTTAGGTTGGAAGAGACCTTAAAGATCATCCAGTTCCAACCCCCCTGTGCCATAGGCAGGGACACCTTCCACTAGATCAGGTCACTCAAGAACTCATCCAGCCTGGCCTTGAACACCTCCAGGGAGGGAGCAGCCACAACCTCCCTGGGCAACCTGTTCCAGTGCCTCGCCACCCTCACTGTGAAGTTTATCGATCTGTGTTGTTCACATGAATTCTTAAATTAGTCTTAACTTCCACTTCTTGATTTAATTGATCCACCATCCTTGCAGAGCTGAAAAGGACTGCAGAAATTCAGGCCAATAAAGATCTAATGGGTGCCTTAAGCCTCAACAGATGGTCAGTCAAATTTGCTGTGTTTAAATGTATAAAAAATTACTGCATAGAGGCCATGAGCTTCATGGAATTGTGGTGACTATGCGTAACATGAGCTAAAGGTTTAGTTATTCTTTCTGTTGAGCAGCAATTCCAAAGGAGAAGGTGGTATAAAGAGAGAAAAATAAAGTGAGAAAATGGTGTTTAATGTCTTGTAATTGTATTTTGGGTGCTACATTTTTCTTTGCTCTGAATTCAACAGTGGATCTGGAGTCTTTTTAAAGTTAGGTTGATTTATGACTGTGCTGTTCTTCTGGGCTGGGTTTTTTTTTTAGTAGATTCTCACAGACTCTTAGCACTCAGCTCCCAAAGGATTGTATACTGGGATAGACTTGGCTGATAAATGGTTAGGAGGGAAAAGGTTTTTTCACCACAGATACTGATAGCCAGGCTCAGAGATAAGTGCAGTACTTGTGTGTGCAATTACTTGGCCAGTGCAGTACATATTTCGGAGCAGTATATATGAGGTGGGAGCTGGACAAAGACAAAATGGGGGAGCATGATGTGTCCCTCACAGCTGACACGGCTGCACCTTCTGTTCCTGGGTTGTTCTTCCCCTGACCAATGTGTTGGGTAGATTAGAGTCGCAGTCACATTTTTACGTGAGATGAAAACTTGGCTCAGTTAAGGTCATGTAATGCAGATTAAAATAATAGTTCAGATGCAGTTGGATCTAGTCTGTCATTATTTTATACTACCTCACGACATAGCCAGGGCATGTGTTTTACTGTAGTCCTGTACAAAGGGACAGTTTGGTGAATTTGGAAGGCTGTTCATCTAAGAATCAGAAAAAATTTGCTGCTTATTTAAATTTATTTTTTATTTTTAACCATGTTACTAAGTGTTCAACTGGTTGAGAAAAACTTGGTTATAAATTACAACATAGCTTGAATTCCTTCATGGAGCATTTCCTTTCCAATACATTTATCTCTCCATAGCATTTCATTTCCATCAGGGTTTTAAAAAGACATTTCTGAAAACTAGAAACCTTTTGTCTGTATCTCTTCAGTTTTTTATTCATCACCAGGATTTCATCTTAAAGCTTCTAAACCTATTGATAAGAAAACAAATGCTTATTCTGATGATTTTTTGGGGTTTTTTTTGTCGTGTAAACTGAATTTATTTACTTTTCATTGTAAAATGGAAGAAGCAAAGTGGAGCAGCACCTTCTGTATCTCAGTTTTTGAGCTCTGTCATTAAAGTTAATGCAAAATAAAGTTTAAACAAAGAAAAGCAAACACACAGTTGGATGTAATTTAAACCACATTTTGAAGACTCTGTTGGCTGAGTGTGGATTATATTCCAGTATTGTTTTCAATAATAGTGTTACCATGGAAATGAATGCATAGGCATGTCCAGGACCCCTCCACACACTGATGTACAGCTGTGGCATGCTTAGTTAGAGTACTTCAGTTGTCTCAGCTGGCTTTGGTAATGTCTTCTCAACTTCTTCACCCACTACTTGTAGATCTTTTGATCATATCCTGTTATTGCATCCCTTCTCTGTCTCTGCCTTCTCTCCCAGCACCCCAAAATACCATTATTTGTTCCTTGTGCCTCTTAGATGTGCAGGTATTACGCTGAATGTTCTGTTGGGGAGTGGATGATGAAAGCAGTACTTCCAGTGTAAGGAAACCAGATAGCAGAAGGATGAAACAAAGACTAGCTTACACAATTGGTTAACATAATTGAGTTGTAAACACACAGAGAAACAAACAGCTTTCTGTGGCTGTTGTGACAAAACCACTGGCCTTCCAAGACTTCTACATGCAGTTCCCAGTGTTGCTCCAAGAATGTGCTTGTGGGTACAAGCCACTCTTTCCAATCATTGTTCCATCTACATTATAAAATGTCTGAGTAGGACAGTTTGTATTTCTGTTGGTACAAATGCCTAGAGGTGAAGAGAGTGTCATAGGGAGTGGGAGTCTGTAGGTATTCATACAACTCCACAACAGTAAGTGTATGCAGTGTATTGACTATAATTCATTTCGGAAGTGATCCAAAAGTGCAGTGAGATAGTGGGTTTGTGTTGTGAATCTTGGACTGAGTGATGAGCTTTATGTAGAACCATAGAAACATTTTCTTTGGAAATGACCTTTAAGATCATCAAACACACACACACATATATATATATTATTACATAAAAAATGTTAGTATGCCTGCAAACAAAACCTTCACAATGGTTTGCCATTATAAAGGATACTGTAAACCTGGCGAACCTTAACAACAGTCCAGCATTGTGGAATATAGAGGTCTAAATTGCAGCCTGCTGATCAAATACAATTCATAGCAGTGATTTGACCTTTCCTAGTCCAAGTGGGTGGGGAGTGGCTATTTATCTCAACATCTATCTCAAGTTTTAAGCAAGCAGCCTTGTCTGTTGAATGCTGATGGCCAGTTGATGGACCAAAGTACTACTTAGTGTTTTAAATCCAGTAGAGGTGTCTTTTATATCTTACAGGTGCAGATTATTGGTGGGTCCTCTCAGGTATCCAGCCTAAGCACAGGGAAAAATCATTGAGCACATTCCATTCTTTTTAGGTTCTTAAACCTCATTTGTTGTTGTGGAATCTGAGTGCATTCCTGTGGTTCATTAAGTGATTGGACTGTCATCTCGGTAACAGATTGTTAATCCATTACCCTCCCTCTGATGAAGATTGGGCTGTTTAGTTTAATTTTTTTTTTTTTCACTCTGAAGTGCTCTGAGCTGCTATTTTTGAGGTTGAGTCCAAGCAGTAGGTTAGGCATGCACAAAGTGTCAATATATAGAGTATTGCTGCAGAGTGGCTTCTCATTTTGTCTTCTCTTCATTTGAACAGGACACAATTCTGGCAGAACTGCTGCAGATCAATAAAGAGTACATTGTTGGATATCATGAACATGATTCACTCCTGGACCATAAGGAGGAAGAGGAACTCACTGAAGAGGAAAGGAAGGCAGCGTGGGCAGAATATGAAGCAGAAAAGAAGGTAAAGCTACCTAATCAGGTTTACACACATGAGAACAAACCTCTCCAGATTTAAGTACCACTTACTTTTTCACTTTGTTCTGTGGAAATTAATACCTTATAGGCAAAAAAAATCATTATGCAGAGCAAAATTTCCATATGAGAAGTAGAGATACCGTGTCTCATTTTCTTTTTCAGTGCTGATCTTTCATGTATGTTTTCTCTGTTACTTCTGTTGAAAAGTTACTTTCTCTTATTTACACACTTTTTTTTTTGTCTTTTTCATAATCAAACTCAGATTGTGTCCTGTGTGAAGCCTTTTACCAATGAGGGAACTTCTCTAGCTCTATTTAAAGTATACAGTTGGTTTCAAAATTTTTTGCAACAATCCCACAAACATAAGCACCTTCCAGAAAGGATCCAAAAGTTCAATTTTTATGTAATTTTATTTATTTTTTCCCTGTTATTCCCTGTGTCTTCTTTATTTGATATTTAAGCAAGTGGTAGAATGAAGAAAATTGTAAATTGGCTACAGGCATGGCATTTTTCTTACTGTGAAAGGAATATGATAACATTGTAACTGGAGTCTAATAGCAGAAAATTCCTGGAAAGGCTAAGTTTAGTATTCAGACTGATCAGTAATCTGGAAGTACAGAGTGGACATTGCAAGTGTCACTGACCATCCTGAGTGAACAAATGACAACTGCAGTGCTGGGAAAAAGTTTTGTGATGGAGAAGAAATAGAAAGATATAATCCAGTAAGCATCCTCAGCACAAGAAGGACATTAAACTGTTGGAGCAGGGCCAGAGGAAGCCACAGCAATGGAGGGTGGGCTGGAAGCCTTCTGCTCTGGGGCCAGGCTGAGAGAATGGGGGTTGTTCAGCCTAGAGAAGAGAAGGCTCCAGGGAAAACTTCTGGTGGCCTTTCAGGACTTCAAGAGGCTGGTCAGAAAGCCGGGGACAGACTTTTGAACAGGGCCTGCTGTGACAGCACAAGGGGCGATAGGTTTAAACTAAAAGGGAGATGTAGCCTGGAGAGAAAGAAAAAAATTTACACTGTGGGTGTGAGAGCCTGACCCAGTTTTCTCAGAGAGGTGGTAGAAACCCCATCCCTAGAACCATTCTGGTTCAGGTTGTTTGGGGCTCAGAGCAGCCTGCTCTACTTGCAGATGTCCCTGCAGGGGGGTTGGAGTAGATATTCCTTTCAGCCAAAACCATTCTATGAAATTACCCTATGTGAAATACATATGGGAGATGAGCTTTATATTCCAGCTAATAAGTTACATATTTCACTTCTCGAAATGTTGTTTCAGTCAGGTCAGGCTCAACAGTAGTGGGGTAGCAATATAAAAAGTGCATCTTTAACAACTTAATATACACTGATAAGGCTTGGTCGTCGTTTGTTAATATATCAAATAATTCAATTAAGCTAAACTCCCATATTACTCATGACTAGAACTTAGTTTTATCTCTAATTAAGATGTCCTTCTAAACTGAGGGTTGGAAAGGATCTTCAGTTTGCTGAAGGTTAACCTTCATGTGCAGAGTGCTTCTCATCTCCTTCAAGGGCTGGTTTGTCTGCATATGGTATTTCGTGGGTTATTGTAGAAGGCTATAAATTCCCAGGGTTTTTCAAGCATAAATGTATTTTCTTTGTTTTTAAGGGCTTGACAATGCGTTTCAACATGCCAACTGGGACCAACATGCTTCCCACAAACTTCAGCTCTCAAACACCATATATTCCTTTCAATTTGGGTGCTCTCTCAGCAATGAGCAATCAACAACTGGAGGTGAGTAGCAATTCAGGTAGCATAATGTGTCTGTGTGGCTGTAAGCACCTCTGTCACAAGTGATGGCCAGTGTCATTCTGAAATATCTTGACATTTATTTAATTGTACCCTCTTTTTAATAGGGTTCTTTGTACGCACAGAAACCTGTACCTGTGTAGTCTCTCAGGATTATGGATGATGAGATCCATCCTTTGCGGATAGAAATTACCACGTCTAGCTTTCTACCTCCTGCCTGAGAAGGAATGGGAGAGATGCCTTGTTCCCCAGTTATCTCAGCTCTTGTTTTCCCACCTTAGCTGAAGTAGCTGGGAGCGTTTCTTGCTAGTAAGATGCCAGGCTGTGAAGTGCGGGAGCACAGTGCACAATTGTCTGATGATACCTAATAGTGTCTGGTGAAGAGTCTGTGCTAAAGAATTGAAAGCCTCTAACAAAGTGCAGATCAGGGAGACTTGTGTGGAATAATGCAGCATGTGTGGCAGTATTATACTAAAGGTAATTTACCATAATGGACATTATTTTGAGCATATAGAATGAGCTAAAACTGTAACAGCTTCAGGGTCAGTGCACTGCAGTGATGATCTGAAAACATCTGAGTACAAAAGCAGTATTGTGTAATTAGAATCTTAGAATCACAGAATCGGTCAGGGTTCGAGGGAACTGCAAGGATTGTCTAGTTCCAACCCCCCTGCTATGGGCAGGGACACCTCACACTAGATCAGGCTGTCTGTAGTCTCATCCAGCCTGGCCTTAAACACCTCCAGGGAGGGGGCTTTGACCACCTCCCTGGGCAACTCAGGTGAGAGAAAAAACTAATGCCTAGGTTCACAAGGCAAAGATGAAGAAAACTTTAAAGAGGTTGGCAAAGGAATGTATTCTTTGTATCTTTGCTTTATAATTAATTTTCTCACATTTTCTCAGGACCTTATTAATCAAGGAAGAGAGAAGGTTGTGGAAGCAACCAACAGTGTAACTGCAGCAAGAATTCAGCCCCTTGAAGACATCATTTCAACCATAGTGAGTGAAATGGGTGACTGTGGGGTTAGATCAGGAGGTGAGAAAAGGTTAAACAACATCAGGCAAAGAAATTACTGTTGCATGTGATCATTCAGCAGAAGAATAGCATTATTAATGAAGACACTTTCCAGTTAATGTTGATGTTTATCTCTGCAGCTTGCATTAACCCTTGATGCTATTGAGATGACAGAGCCTTAGAGAGTTAGAGGTTTAGATTCATCATTATTTGCCATGCTCTAAAAATGCTGATTTTTCTGCCAATAAGAATACAAATTAAACATAAATATGATGCATTTCCTGTAGCTTGTGCCTGCCTATGTATCTTGGGCTACCACATTTCTCGCTTGCTGCCAATAGTCAGGAGAGTGGAATACCTTCATGAGGAGTCTGAAGAATTAATAATTCACAGTTCTGATTCTGGTGAAGTACTGTTTCAGATTGACTGAAAATTGGGCTGTGTTTATCTTGCGATGCAGCTCTGATCTGAACATATGCAAGACCTCAGTTACCATTATGCTGTTGTTAAAATGTGCCAATAAAGTTTTGGTGTGTTTTTTTCCCTTTTCAGTGGAAAGAAAATGCTACACTCACAGAGAGCCAAGTGCAGGCCCTGGCACTGAGCAGGCAGGCGAGCCAGGAGCTTGATGTCAAGCGCCGAGAAGCCATCTACAATGACGTCCTCACTAAACAACAGATGGTAAAACACCTCATATCTGTTTGATTGGCTGTCCATGTTTGATGGATGGACTTTGCATGTCATTGTGTTCATGCTATAGTTTGGGTACATAAAGCTGTTTTTGGAGAATGTGTTCCACAGGGCAGTTGTTTGCTGGCATCATGTAGGGATCTGTGTGAATCTGAAGAGATGGTTCTTATGCAGCACACAGGGTTGCACTGCTCTCTGCCTTTTTGAAGGAGAGTCTGAGAAATTAAAGACGTACTCACCAGATTTTTATGTGGGAGCATTGTGCTTGAAGGTCATGAGGTTTAAAGAGCAATCTGACTCCTGGGAAAGCAGCTTAGGAAAAACACATCGTAGAAAGGCCTGGTAGTGGGGCTTTAGCTCACAATTATTTTGCAGAATATGAAAGTTGCCCCGATAATGTCAGTGAAAAGAGTTTTGTCTTAAACAAACATTTAGTGGCAGTCTGT
Organism: Psilopogon haemacephalus; assembly: GCA_013396835.1. Lineage (NCBI taxonomy): Eukaryota > Metazoa > Chordata > Aves > Piciformes > Megalaimidae > Psilopogon > Psilopogon haemacephalus. Next base: position 146,991 of record VWZI01018739.1, read on the forward strand.
GTGCAGGACTCTCAAAGGGAGATAAAGGGTACCTGACAAGTAATTTTGTGAGTTATACCTGGAAATTACTTTGTGTGTTGCTGTGGCAACTTACCTACGTACTGCCTGCAAGGTAATAGGCAAGTCAATGAGAGAGCTTAGCCCTAAGTGGTGTTATTAAATGGTTTCTACAGCAATCAGCTTGTGAATACCATCACATTAGTGCTGGTGATAACAATGGTGCTTTTTTCCTTCAGCCACGCTGTCCCTAACAAATTGATTTGAGCTCTGAACTTGATACTTGGGGTGCTGAAGCGGGTCAGGCACTCACTGCAATTCTGCTTTCTCTTCACAGTTGATCAGTTGTGTTCAGAGGATACTTATGAACAGAAGACTACAGCAGCAGTACAATCAGCAGCAACAGCAGCAGATGTCTTACCAGCAAGCAGCAATGAGTCATCTCATGATGCCAAAGCCTCCAAATTTAATCATGAATCCTTCCAGCTACCAACAGATAGATATGAGAGGAATGTATCAGTCAGTGTCTGGTGGTTTGCAGCCGCCACCGTTACAACGAGCACCACCCCCAATGCTAGGCAAAAATCCAGGGCCTTCCCAAGGGAAATCAATGTGATTTTGCACTAAAAGCCTAAAGGATTGTTAAAATCAGAGAAAGAACTTTTATTTTTTTAGGAATCAATGGCTTAACAGAACTCAACTGTAAAAAAAAAAAAAATTTAAAAAAAAAATAGTTTGGTCCCCTTAAATGCCATGTTCCATATTAGTGTTTCAGCTTTGTTTAAATAGGACATAACGTTCTCCCTGCTGTCAGTGATGTTGCCTAGAATCTTCTTACATATGTTGAGTACAGGAGATAACAAGTTGTTTTCAGTGAAAACAAGTCCTCCCATAACAGTAGCATCTCCACAGGTTTCCTGTCTAAACTCCTACGCTTGCTTTTAGTAGCTGCAAAGCTGTCAGCAGATGGGAGCAGCTTAGGAAGGACCACAGGTCTGTACGCTTCAGTTTGCCACATGTGAATTGGAAACAGCTGAGTTCTTGATTAGAGTTGATTCCTCAAATTATGGAATATTTTTCTGCCTACCCATTTCTTGAGATTAGTGGGAATATTCTGAGGGAAATAGTCTAGTTTCCTTTTGACTGAGGTCTGGGCTCGTACTCTGTTATCTATGCTGAATGAAACAGGAACATAAAATACTCGTTGAAACAGAATTTGAGTGCAATATTCTTAAATACTACTGCTCTGAAACTCCTGAGTCGTGCAGTGACATCAAAACTGTGTGTACAGCCTTAAACAGTGACCTGGGGAAGTGATGGTGCTTCCCTGGTCCTCTGCCATATTTTGTTTGTTGTTCCATCACATAAAACCGAAAAGGGTAATCCCAGAGGTGGAGATGTTTTTCCTTCACACGCTGATATGTTTTATAGGGGAGTCCAGTACAAAGCACATTTCTGTTAACTCCTTAATGCTGGTGCTACTGTCTCTTCCCATTGCCGGCAATGGGAGACAGGCCAAGAAATTAAATTCCTGGTATTTGGGGGGTTAAAGTGGTGGTGATGTCCAGGGTGAAACCCTGTCAAACAAACATCTTTATACAAGTGGCAGAACCACTGTTGATTTAAAATCCATACAAAGAAAGTGCTGCAGCAACTTAGCAACTTCCAGAGCTGCCGGAACAGTGAAATCTCTTTTCCTCTGCTCGATAAGAGTTTTTGTTATGTACTCCTCCCCACTCCCTGTTATTTGTGTGAAGACAGGATTTAGTACACAGAGAGCTTGATTATTTTTTTTTTTTGGTTGGTTGGGTTTCTGTTTGTTTTTATTTTCTTTTTTTCTCTTAATATAGACCATTTCTGGTCTATGGTCAACCGATTTCTGGTTGCTTTGATATCATTAGCACTCGCTTTACCCACACTTTTTGTGCTTGTGAAGACATAATTATATACAAATAGGGCTTTTGTTTGAGTATAGTTTGGGTTGGTTCTTCTTTCCCCACCTCTCAAAAAAAAAAAAAAGAAAAAAAAATGTTTCTAGTTTGGGGGTAAAAGTGAGAGGAATGTTTGAGGCAATGGTGTATTGTCTACAGAGAACTCCGGAGAAGCAGGCATGTGGAGGCATTGGCTCCAGGTACTGCAGGACTCTTCTGGCATGGACTGAAATTGTTATGGTTCCTGGGAGGTTTTTTGCACGAGTTTGGAGTTCTTGACCTGAGAGGACAAGTGGGTTTTGCATCTCAATACACAAATCTTAGGTGGTGTTTCCTTTTGTGCTTGACACTTGGTTTGTGATCTGAACAGAGTTTGGTTGTTAACACATTGCTGTGTTGGACTCTTTTGTTACAAGATACCACAGGAGAACTTCAGTATGTTCTAGTGCTTTGCCAGCTCTACAGTTCAGTTTAATTTGAGAGGAGGGGAGCAAGGAGAGACCTGTTCACACTAGAAGAAACCAAACGTGAGACTTTTGAGACAAACATTGGAAGGCAATTGTACTCTGGGCAACTCTCACAGATGCTCCTACGTATCGTGAGTAAGAGAAGTTCTTTCTACCAAACCTGGGAATGTTCAGTGGAGTTTTACAGTCACTCAAAGACTTAAATGTGGAAATTTTAGGCAACATTTAAAGGCACCTTTTTTTTCTTTTTTCCCCCTCCCCATTCTGGACAAACCTCTGAGTAACAGAAGACTAATGCATACGCAGAGATCAGACCTAAGCATTGAAATTAAACTTGGACCACTTTGCATACCCGTTTCTCACTTGACATTTTAGCTGCATAACAATGTGCTTTGAGTATGACATCAAGCTTTAACCAATATTTAAGGGCGGAACATACATCAGTAAAATAATAAAAAGGCTCATTTTTATATTTGTTTTAGATGTTTTAACTAGATAAAATGGCTTAAGATGACAAATAAAAATGTTGCTTGTAATACAGTTTTGCCTGCTAAATTCTCCACGTTTTGTAACCTGTTTATTCCTTTGGATGTAAAGCGTTTTTGCTTAGTATGGTGATATTGTATATGTTTTGTCCCAGTTGTATAGTAATGTTTCAGTCCATCAACCAGCTTTGGCTGCTGAAATCATACAGCTGTGAAGACTTGCCTTTGTTTCTATTAGATGGCTTTTCAGTTCTGTATTAAATATCTTAAGTACTATAGAAAAGGTGTCCCCTCTTCCTATAAGGCTGTTTTTGTAATATATATAAGGACTGGAAATGTGTTTTTAAAGAGAAGAAGCATTCAAGTATGACGATATACTATCTGTGTTTTCACCATTCAAAGTGCTGTTTAGTAGTTGAAACTTAAACTATTTAATATCTCATTTAATAAAGTGACCAAAATCCATCAACGTGCCTTGTGCTGCATTCACCATACAGCGTTAACTCCACAGGTGCATGAGCTGAGAACCTGCCATTGGAGAACTGGGAGTTCAAGCTTTCCTCTTTTCCCTGCAATGAGGTGCCCAGTACTGGATGTAGCTTTTCATTTCATTCAGAGAAAGTACTTGTGGTTTAAGTTTTCCAATTAGATCAATAACAGCAGCTTCTGCAGCCAGTCTGTCTGTTAAAAATCAAGAGTGAGTTCTCACTCAGGGATGATAAATGAAGAGCAAAGTGGAGTTCTGTTTGGTCAAATTAAAATAACCTGCTTGGCTGTTTTAACCTCATCGTTGTACCGCTCCCTTTCTTAGATGTAAAGTTCCACTTTTTGGGCAAAAAGCCTTCTCCGAACCGAAAAATGGCATGATTGTGTTTTAAACCTCTCCTTATGTTCATTTCCTCCACTTAAAGCTGTGGCTCTGGTCCTGTGATGCAGCCACGTTACAGCCCTGTGTGGATCTGCTTGAGGAGGTGCTGCTGGTCTTGCTGTTAGCTGAGAAAGGGCAGATGCCATGGAAATTGTGACTGGTATGGAAATCATCAGCGTGCTACAAATGTGAGCAGCATGGGTTTAAATACCTCAGTAACTTGGTTGAAACTTTGATAGAGGGCACTGGGAGGCTCTGGCACATAGTGGAGGCTGGATGTTGGCTGGGGGAGTGTCCTGGGATGAGACCCTCCTATGCAGAACAGGCCTGCAAGGTGTTCCAACACAGAATGCTGATCTTTTGAGGTGTCATGTGCTAAGTGCTAGACTTGAGAGTTGTTTTGTCCTGACCTTATTTACCCTCTGAGCAGGGTAAATAAAATTAATCAGTTCAAGCAAAGAGAGTTTTTGGTAAATCATCAGCATTTATGGAAAGACAAATATCCTAAATGTTCTCAGCTGGAGATGTTTAGGAAAATGCTGGTGTGTTGCAGCATAGAATGGTTTGGGTTGGAAGAAACCTTTAAAGGTCATCTAGTCCAAGCATCAGCCACGTAAGCATGCAGCATCTGCTCAGATGTTGAAATAATTTGGTGTACGTCCTCTCTGCTGTAGAATATACCTTGGGGATGTATCCCAGAGCACTAGCAGCACTCCACCCAAGCATGTGTATAGGATAGCTGTGCTGCTGGGGAAGGTTGAGAGCAAGGTGTGGCCTCAGGTTTGGGTGTCAGGGGTGTGCTCTGCCCTTCCTCTAGTGATCGCAGGCTGGGTGCTTCCCAGTGAAGGGCCTGGAGAAGCTCCTGGGCTGCTGTGGATATATGGGTTGAGTATTTCATTGTGTGCATCGCTCTGGGTGACTTCCATGCAGACAGCTACTGCACAGCAGGCACATGGAAGATGTTTTGCACCCAGTGGCAGCTCCTGTACCTGCTGTGCCTGGTGATGAGCTGGTGACTGAAGGAATGTGTTGGAAAAGGGCTGAGGCTTGAAATGGGGAGAAGGGTGAGGGGCTCTGTGGTGAAAGTGAGTACAGGGGATGTGGGATCACTCCTTGAGTTCTGTGCTCAGTCTCTTTTGAGGTCTGATCTCAAACACCACCTTGGCTTTGTGTTTTGTGTCTGGTGTGCACAGAAGGTGTTTGAGACCCTGGCTGTGGAACAGCACTGATAGTTGGGGTGTTGATCAGAGCTGACCCAGGGACAGCAGCTCTTGCAGAACTCAGCTGCACAAAACATGTTGCTCCTTCCCACGGGTTCTTGCCAGTGTTTGTTGGTGCACACATGAGCTTGCCATGTTTCCTGTGGTGATGTGCCACACTTGGTCACGGGCATCTTGATACTAAATGCTTTTTGGCACAGTGAAGGAAGAGCCTGAGACCTCCTCAGTTAAGCTGGCTTTGCAGGTCTTTCTCAAACTCAGCCAGCAGCAGGCACAAGACTCCATCCTTGCTATTTTCCATTAACTTGAAGCACTTGCTTGCTTTGGAAAAAAATAATCAGATTTTGTAGTTGATGTTGCATGACTTCATGCTCTGGGGGTAAGTTTCTCCCTACAATTCCACAATCCCCCTGATTGCAGCTTGTGTTCTGTCTGTACCTTAAAAAGCAGGATCACCAGGAAGCATGTTTAGCAGCTTTAGCCACAGAAAGTGCTTTTCCCAGGGTGCTGTGTCCCCCCTCCCTCCTGAGCATGGCACTGTTCCTGCCTTTCTATCCCCGTCTCCGCCTTTGATGGCTGTCCCAGGTGCCTGGAGAAGCAGCAGCACATGGCACCCATGCTTGATCTTTGCCTATTAATTGCTTTCAGCACAGGTCCCCACCATCTTGTCTCTTATCAGCTGGTTTTACAATAAGGTCTTGGTGTTGCTCTGCAAGTGAGAGATGGTTCACCTACTTATGTGGTAAATAGATGATACTGAGATACAGGTAAGTCAGATTGTACCCTGAGTGTACTCTATGTCTTCTGGCTTAGGGAGAGCACTCAGTAACCTCACTTTGTTCCCTTGCAGCGCCTTTGTGATCGTAAAGCTTTCTGAATGGAGCTGAAGCTGGACTTGGCCCTGCAGAGGGCTCACCTGCCTGAAGAGTTTCAACCAAACCCCCAGTTACGGGCTGAATCTTGGCTGTTGGGTTGTAGGAGAGGACATCGCCCTGTGGATGAGGTACCCAGGGTCATCTTCTACTGTAGTGCTTGCAGACCTGTGGCTTTTTGTGTGCGAAACAGCACTGGAGGGTGAAGGACTCAGCAGGGTGTCCTGCACACCACAGCCATCTCCTGCACCAGCCAACTTTGCCTTCCCTTTGGGAGAAGTTTTCCGTCTGGCTGCTGTAAGATGGAAGCACAGGGAAGCTACACAAGCTGAGGTCCCAGACATACACTTAGAGAATCACAGAATGGTTTGTCTTTTCCTTTTGGTAACTCAGGAGAAACTCCTTAGGTTGAAGCATTGCAAATTTATTTTCCTCTAAAACTTTTCCTAGCAGGAGGAGGGCAGACCCTGGGGCTGGACCACCACCTCTAGAGTGGATGCACCTTGGTAAAGGCTGTAGGGTCCATCTCCCAACCCTATAAAAGCCTCCAAGCAGTTGGTGTCTCCAGCTGGCTTTTGCTGCACAGAGCAGCAGCTGGTGAGTAGTTGCTGGATAAGGAGTCTGTCTGTTATTCTCATGGACACATGAATATGTCCATATCAGAAGCAGTGAACATTGCTGCCTGCTCCCTGTGCCACCCAAAATTCAGCCAGAGTTGTTAATTCTTCTGCTCTTAAGCTCTCAGTTCAGTCAAGTTATTCCTTAGATCTGTTGAAGCAGAACCAAACCCAGCAAATTCCTGCTGAAAACAACTACTTGGATGGGATTCAGCAATGCTGAATTCCTCCTTTACAGTGTCCCACGTGGGAAATGACACCAACTTTTCACTAAGAGGTTCACAATAAATTCTTTGTGCATTTTATTGTTGGCAAGTATTGTGGATTTTGTTCTCTGATCCTGCAGAAGGGTTTTACACCACCCCTTGGACCTGCAGGTCCTTCAACGGCAAGAGGGATGCAACTCTTCCATTCAGGTATTGGATGAAGGAGCCCCTCAGGTGCCCCCATCAGCCGAAATTGGTCACAATGTGCTTGAGGTTGCTGAGATGTTTGACCTTTGTTTTGAAGAAGAGGAGCAGGCTGTAGACCACCAGATTTATCTTCAAGCGCACTGGAAAGCCCTGGCTGGAGGGAGGCAGGATCATCCCAGAGGCAGAGCAAAGCTCAAGGTCTGAGGGAATTTCCCTTTATGCAGAGGAAGGTCAAAAGTACACATCAGGTCATTTGATGAGCAGTTGTGCTCCTGCCATGGCAGCTGAGGATGAGATGTTTCAGCAGTGAGTGAGAGGAAGAAGGTAAATAAACACTTTATTTGCAACCCAGGATTAAATTCCTTCATGTCTGGATCGGTCAAGGTAAAGCTCCTGTAATCTCCTCATTGTGATCCACAGCTTTGTCGTCTATGGCTGCTGGACCTGCTGCACCTGGTGTGAGAGCAGTTGTGACAGTGAAAGGGATGTGGCAGGGACACAGGAGGTAGTAGAGAGGACAAGAAATGGCCAGGAGTAGAGCTGGGCACCAGGGCTACAGCTCCATTAGCACCATAGCTTGTGAAGAACTTGGTGTGGACCATCCCTAAGTGAGTGAAATCATCCTGGGAATTCAGGAACTGAAGCTGGAGGACCTGAGATTTTACCTTGACTGTTTTGTGAGAAGAAGGCTGAGAAACAACTCTGAAAAATGCAGCTGTGAGAAGGAGGACCTCAACCCAAGGCCACTACACTTGGATTTTTACATATATTTGGATGCTCTAGAGAACCTCATTTCACAACAGCCTCTCCTCTCTGCTGCAACTACATGCTCCTGCTTCCTTGGTGATTACAGGGCACAAAACTCACACTGGGATCATTCTAGCAGCTTCTCCTGTAGTTCTGCAGCATGCCAAGCGGGCACTGAGGGCCTGTACTGACTGTTGGGCTAAGCTGCAGAGCAAATCTTCCATCATGGGTGACCCTAGCTTGGCCAGCCTGACCGGAGAAGGGCCACAGGAATCGAGCAGAATGCTGACAGCAGGTGGAAACATGGGGCTGGCTCAGGCTGCCAAAGCCCTGCTAAGGTTTGCCTGAGCCCACTGGGAGGAAAGGTGATGGGACCGTGTGACCAGGGAGCTTCTGCAGAGGAAAATGCCACCCAGCACTGCCTGCAGGGGTGATCTTCGTCCAGGGTGAGTGCTTAAAAATGAAGATTTTTTTCCAATTGCTTTTGTTGCTTTTTATGCTTTCTTCACTGATTTTGCCACAATGCTTCAGGTGAGTCTTGCATGAGATGTAGTGAGTTTATTGCAGGAAGGAAGAGTTCATCCAAAGGCTTGGCAGGTGCTACAAATGTTTCTCCACTTGATTTTCTGCAGGACACTTAATCCACAGCAGCTGCTGCTGGCAACTCCCACTGGGAGTTTACCCAGTGTTTCCCAGGCTTGTGGGGCTGCAGAGGTGAGGGAGAGCTGAGGACACCAACCATGCCTGTGAGGTTCCTCCATCTCTAGTGATGGTGGTGCTGAATCTGGGCCTATCCCACCTGACAGCTAAAAAATCTGAGGTGTGCCCAGTCCTCGACATGGCCCAAGCACCTTTATTGCCTGTCTCAGAGTAAAGGAGAGGGTCATATTTGCTGCTCACAGAAATTCCAGTTCAGCAGACACCCAGCTGGGCGTTCTGGTAGGATCCACTCAAGGGATAATTTCATGTCACCCATGTATAAAAGTTTGGAGTTCAGGTAATTTAGCATACAAAGCCTTTCTGGGGATGAATATATCCATAGTGATGGGGCAATACTGAGTTAATGGTTAAAGAGTGCCAAAAAAGAAGGGGCTAGCAAGAAATCTACAATATAAAGACAATTTTATTGCCGATAAGCTCTTAAAACTTTTTTTTTTCTCCTGTTTCAGTAGGACCTTATTCTTCCTGATGAAAATCTGGTCATAGCATCTCTCATTAAAAATAAAATTATTTTGAAATAAATAAATATATAAAATAAATATCATATACATTTTATAAATAGTTTTGTCCTTATGCACAGTATCCATGCTTACAGCTGAATAATGTTCCTCACCCCGTTCCCACCCCCAACAGCAGGAAAAAACCCGACGCATCAGGACCAGTCCATGTGGCATCATCAATGTAACAAACTCCTGGGCTGCTCAATCAGGGAACCATTCCAAAGGCTTTTCCCTCGCAGGTGACCATCCCGAGCTCAGCAGCAGCTCCTGCAGCACTTCTCTGGGCTTTTCTCTTCTTTCCTTCTTTTCACTTTTAGGTTGTTGTGGGGTTTTTCCCCTCCTCTTCCTGGCGATGAGGTTTGTTCACCTGCTTGTTCTTTTAGAATCATAGAGTGTTAGGGGCCAGAAAGGATCTCTGAAGATTATCAAGTCCAACCCCCCTGTCAAAGCAGGATCACCTAGGGCAGGTCACACAAGAACATGTCCAGACTGGTCTCAAAATTCTCCAGAGGAAGGGAACTCCACAACCTCTCTGGGCAGCGTGTTCTAGGGCTCCATTGCCCTCACAGGAAAGATTTTTTTTCCTCATGTCGAGGTGGAACTTTTCCTGTATTCCAGTTTGTATCCATTGCCCCTTGTCCTATCTCAGGACAGCACTGAAAAGAGACTGACAACCGTAACATTGACTTATTTGGCCTCAGGTAAAGAAAGTGAATGAAAATGAAAGATTATATGGTGGGTTCCCTCCCTTCCCCTGCCCCAGCAATAACCCAGGGTTGATATACACTTGACACAAGGAGGACCAGCAGTGTCTTCACTCCGTGCAAGTGCTTTCCTACGTCAGCTACGCTTAGGGGAACGATGGAATGACTATGGAGATAGCGCCATGGGGAAAAGCTTGGGAGCCCAAGTATGTACACTGCTGGGGCAGCTGCAGGAGACATCACCTGTAGTGGAAGAGGTCTCTGTACATCGCCGGTATTTTGGCAGGGTCCACAGGCCGGGGTAAAAAATGAGTGAACTTCTGGTGTCTCTTAGTCCTGTACCCTTCACGAGGGGAGCCGTCCTTGTTCAGAGCCACGTAGTAGTGGCGCTCCGAGTCGGGGTGCTTGTAGAGGGTGGAGGCGTAGGTGTTGTACCAGTTCTCTTCAAACTGCTCGCGGAAAACGCACTCCCGGGTCAGCTTCTTCTGCGTTGGGGCAGCAGCGGCAGGGGAAGAAAAAGACATTTGCGTCAAAAGGTATCAAAACGTGACATCTTCTCCTCCAGAGGGTCAGAGAAAGATTAGAAGGCACCTTGAAGATCATCTAGTTCCAACCCATCCTGGCATTGATAGGGACACCTTCCACTAGACCATGTTGCTCAAGACCTTATCCAACCTGGCCTTGACCATCTCTAGGAGGGGGTCATCCACAACCTCCCTGTTTCAGTGCTCGCTGTAATTTACTTTTATTTTCCTCCAGTTTTCCCAGCTGCCTTCTCCTCTGAGGATGGAGACTGGATGCTGCTGGGTGAGAGCTGAAAACAGGCACAAGCCCTACAAGCCAAGACCCAAAGAGTTCTGAAGTTGAAGGAGGAGAGAAAAGAAGGAGGTGAGTGTGCATTTTGTAAAGGTGCCCCATAAGGGAAAAAAACCCCAAAACTTGGCCGTAACAGAAATCTAAAGCTGATAGCCAAGTCTCTTAGATTAGGGTGTGAGTTCAGAAATTGGTGCCCACCTGCAGCCATGTCCTACCACAGCAGCCCCACCCACAGGCACTGCACACTCCCCAGAACAGTTTTTGTAGGTGAGAGGGAACTCCTGGAGAATCAGTTGACCGCAGGTCTGAAGAGTTTAAACAGGAGCAAGCCCCATTTGGAAGTTGGGGGTGTAGAGTGGCTGACACTGTGCTGGGAATGAAAGCATCTTCTGATTTGCCAGGGAGCTGTGATGTGAGGCCATACCAAGACCCTGGAGTTCTGGATGGGGAACAGCCCCCAGGGCAGGATTTACACTGATGAGCATGTGCCAGTCCACCGCAGACTGGTGTCACCATGCCACAGTCAGGCTTTCCCTTCACCCCTCACAGCTAAGACCTGTTGGCTTCATGTCCCATGATGGCTTTACAGCTCATGCCCATAGCTCCTTCCCTCTCCCTCCCATCTTGCCAGTGTCAGCTACAGTAAGGAGCACTGGGACTGTCCCTCTGCTCCAGGAGAACATGTGTGGGTGGCCTTGCCACTGCTGTGTCACAGAGGGACCTGCTATTTCACCCCCACCCAAGATGGGACTGCCAGGAGACATCTGCAGACCTGGGATGCTGCAGTATTGCAAACATTGACCATGCCCTGCAAACAGAGTGGGTAAGGAAAGAGCCTCAGCCAGGGCACACACAGCACTCTGCAAATGTTCTTGCCTGCAGACCATGTTTTGTAACATGATCCAGGAGCTCACCTGTGCTCAGAACCAGTTTTGAGTGTTTTGCTGCTAATTAAATAAACCCTGAGGTGAGTTGTGAGCCTTTCAAAAGCCTGCACCACAGTTTCTGCCATCTGAGTCCTGGGGAATGGGGAACAGGGGGTTTCTCTTCCCAGATCCATCAATAAATATAGAGCACTCTTTCCTTCCCCTAGGGCAACATCTATTTGGAGTATGTTAGCAAATGCTGACCAGCTGAACTTGTGTGCTGCTGCTTTGTTCCAGATTACCTGCTCTTCACTGGGCTTTTTAGAGGCAAAGTGTTTGTATAAAATGAAACAGCTGTGTGGAGAAGGACTTTTGGGTCCTGGTGGACAACAAATTCACCATGAGCCAGCAATATGCTCACGAGGCCAAGAAGGCCAGTGGTCTCCTGGGGTGCATTCAGAAGAGAGTGACTAGTAGGTCAAGGGAGGTTCTCCTCCTGCTCTGCCTTGGTCAGGCCACATCTAGAGTGCTGGGTTCAGTTTTGGGGTCCCCAGTTCAAGAGAGACAGAACTCCTGGAGACAGTCCAGGAAGAGGCTACAAAAATGCTGAGGGGACTGAAGCATTTCTGTGAAAAGAAGCTTGAGAGACCTGAGGCTGTTTAGCCAGAAGAGCAGACTGAAAGGGGATCTTCTCAATGCACAGCAAGAACTAAAAGGCAGAGGGCAAGAGGATGAGGCCAGATTCTTCTCAGTGGTCTCCAGTGACAGGACAAGGGGCAAAGGGCACAAACTGGAACCCAGGAGCTTCCATCTAAACATGAGGAGAAACTTCATTTCTGTGAGGAAGCCCTGGAGCAGGCTGCACAGAGAGGCTGTGGAGTCACCTTCTCTGGAGAGATTCCAAACCAGCCTCTGGACATTGTGATCCTGGGCAACTTGCTGTGGGTTTCAGCAAGCACAGTGAACACAGAGAGGCTTCTTGATACACAAGCTTGAATTCTGCACTGTGAGATGGATCTGAGTTGGTCAGAGGAAGACTATGCCTTCCACTTGGGTTTGAAACTGGTTTATTTTATTTCGTTGGGAATTTCTTTCTCAAAAGGGTTGTCAGGCTCTTGTAAAAAGCTGTCCAGGGCAGTGGTGGAGTCCCCATTCCTGGGGTATCCTGAGTGCCATGGTTTAGTGTTGACCTAGCAGTGCTGGGTTAAGGGTTGGATCTGATGATCATTCTGTAATTCTGTGACTAGGAAGAGTTTATAGGTATTCAGGAGTTTGTGGGGAGTGAGAAACTAACAAGGAACTTACACTTGGATTTGGCAAAGCACAGGAAATTTTAGTCTGAAAAGGGCACCTCTAGAAAATGATGAGCAACCTCCTTGATCTCCTTAGAGGAGTTGTAAAGAATGTTATCATAAAATAACACTCAGGCCACAACTTCAGCTTCTGCTAGTGAAATATCTATACCATAAATGTCAAATCTGCAGACGGGTGCAGATCCTGGCCACATGGAAAATAAAACTGATGTTTTAGGCAATAAAAACACAGAAGCAGTCCCTCATTTCATGCTATAATTCCGCCCCCTGCCTTTAGCTGACCTTTGCCACTCTTCTGAAAGGCAAATGCTTGATAACCCCCACTCCAGTTGCCCCAGGCACTGCCTGGGGGCTGGACACCACTGTGGGCTTTTCACCACACGAAAGTATGCTCCCTATTTCACATACATAATTTAGGGTGACATCACGGATAGGGACTTTGGAGGCCTGTGACACACAGAGCTGATGGCACCAAAGAGACCCCAGTGTTGCAGTGTATGTTACGTAGTGACCTTAAACTTACCGACCCATACAGCTCGCCTCTCTCATTCATGCCGAGGTAGAGTCCCGAGTCCACCCCACGGATGCTCACCAGCCCAACTGCCAGGCTAATAAACTCCAAAATCCCTGAAACAGAAAGAAGTCCAAATCATCAAATTGTTTTGGTTGGAAAAGACCTCTAAGATCATTGAGTCCAGTTGTCAACCTGAGACCACCGTGGCCATTAAACATGTCCCAAAGTGCCATGTCCACACAGTTCTTGAACACCTCCAAGGACAGTGTCTCCACCACCTTCCTGGGCAACCTATTCTAATGCCTGAGAGTCATACAGAGCTTCCTGCAGCCACCATTTTCCTTATTTCTAACTAGAGAGTTCTTAAATCTATAGTCCTATAGCGTGCAATCTTCCATTTCCACTCCAGGCTTCTCCCCAGCCTTGCAAGTTTGACCTGCCCAAGAGGAATTAGCTTTGCTAATGAGAAGAAGTCTGCTAGGTTTCAGTGGTTTGAGTTTTGGTGGTTATTTTTTTCCTAATTATCACTAAGACAGCAGATGCAGAAATTTGTTCTTAGCCCCATGAGAATGGCAGAAGGCTGTTAGCAGACTGGGTTTTATTCTTCACCGAAAGGAGAGTGATTTTTGTCACCACAGAGTTCTGGTTTGAAACAACAATCCCATGTGTTTTGAAGTCATGAGTTCAAGAAAAATAAGTAAGAAGTACCAGAAGAGGTGTCTGTGAGGGCTGTCTTCATCCTGGCGCTCCACTGGGGTACATGGTGCCCCCAAATGTATATACAAGCAACAAGGATAAAGTCACTTCAAAAGCACAGAAGTAAAAATGTGCCTTCCTCCACAGCCTTTGGAGCTGCTGGTCCTTGTCACCTCCTGCCATCATTACTGCCAGCAACTCCCTCCTTCCCCATATGTCCTGCTGCCTGTCCCACCCTCAAGCCATCCTTTTCCTGGTCCTAAGCCATCCTCAGCCCTACAAGAGCAGCCTTCCTGGGCTTCAGCCTACAACCATGGAGTCAGATACTTTAAATAACAAGAGACAGCCTTATTTTATAGAATCACAGACTGGTTTGGTTTGGAAGGGATCTTTAAAGGTCATCTAGTCCAATCCCCCTGCAGTCAGAAGAGATATCTGCAACTAGAGCAGGTTACTCAGCTCCCCAGTGACCTGATCTGGAATGGTTCCAGGGATGGGGTGTCTACCACCTCTCTGGGCAGACTGGGCCAATATAAACCTTTCCTCTGGCAAATAAATCAGTGTGGTCTGCTGCTGCCTATGGTAGCATGGGGATGGCACCCATTTAGATGGGGGAAAGATTTGTAATGGGAGAACCCTTGGTGAAGCATGTGGAAGCAAACAGTCTCCAAGCAGGCCAGAGGGATGGTGAGTGCTCCATCCCTGGAGACCTTTGGGGTCAGGCTGGATGGAGCTCTGGGCATGTCTGAGCTCAGTGTAGGGTGGTTGAACTGGGTGACCTTTAAAGGTCTTTTCTAACCCAAAACATTCTATGACTCTAGTATCACATCAGACTTCACAGGAGGTCCTCTTGAAGGCGTTATTGGGACTGGGTTAGACCCTGGCTGTCACACACTCCCTAGCTAGAGGTCATGGGCACAGGTCACTGGCCTGTGTCCAGTACTGAATTAGCTGGGAGGCAGCAGCAGAGGAAGGAAGAGGGTTTTCCCCATGCCATCTGATGACTGGACTAGATATCTCCCTTGACAGGAGGACAAAGTTGCTTTAACCTTTAGTGTGTTTCTGGGTCTCTTAATATAGCTTCCAAAATGTCCTGTCCTGAGTGATTTCTGCTCTGATCAGGTTACTTCCCAAAGCTCCTCTTCAAAGTGTGCCCCAAGTCTAAAATCACCACATGACAAGCAGCCACCTGAGCCAGTTGACTTCACTGGCAGTTGAAGCTCCCAGTTACCCCTCAGCTTGGGGCATGTCTCTTCTGGCTGTGATAGCTCTCAGACGATAACTGTATCACCACCTAAATATAGGTCAGATCAGAATGGACACCTCTATTCTGTTCCCCCTTGGCTCACTGCAGACTCACATCAGATGCTGGCAGCTAAGCTGGGTGCAAGAATTCATCTTCCTGCCTTGTATTGAACTTTTTGTCCTCATTTTGCCCTGCCTGCTCTGGTGCTTGTGCATCAGTTCCAGCCCTTCCTGCAGTCAGCAGGTGTTCTGGAGAAGAAATGAAATAGGAACTTGGGAGCTGCAGCTTCTCAAGGCAGGAAAGCAAACAACAGAAAACATGGTTCACAGTCCAGTGCAGATGTTTTCCAGGCTGAAATATGCCCTGTTAAAATACTCTGGCCTAGGTGCACATATAAGCTGCAGGAGGGTTGGATGAGATGACCTTTAAAGGTCCCTGCCAACCCAAAGCATTCTATGATTCTGTATATTGCCCTCAGAAATGCCAGGAGCAGGGATGGCAGCCTTTCCAAACCAGGACCCTGGCTCAGATCTGCTTGCTTCCCAGGAGTTGTTGTGGTTTCTTATCTGAAAAGAAGCATAAATGGGGAGGGAAGAGGGATGAGGAATGGTCTTCTGCCACTTCTACAAACCAGTTCTGACACCTGAAAGGAGTTACTGAGCTGTTGTGTGCTTCTGTTTTCCCATCTGCAGGACAGAAATCATGACAGTCACTGTTTGAAAATGAGAGAGTGAAGGAAGATTAACAACTAGAGAGAGTGTAAAAAGTAATACAGGGGGAAAGGAGTACAGAGATACCCAGAAATGGGAGAGACTTTCCCAGACTGGAGACAAGCGGATGTTCAAGTGAAAAATAGCTGGTAACTGGAGAGCAGTAGATCGTCCTTCCTGCAGGTACAAAGTCCTTAGCACCAGCATGTTTTCAGGTTTTATTTGTTTTCTGTCACCCATGGGAAGCAGGGAAATGCTGCTGGTCCTATTGAGAAACAGAGGGATGTCTCAGGAAGGGAGAGCAAGAGCTTTTCTTGAGCGAGCATACCCACTAGCATGCTCCCTATGTGGCACAGGAACCCAGGTCTCCAAAGATGTAGTAAGGAGCAAGCCAGGAGCAGCCATTAGCATCTTTTTTTCTCTGAGTAGTTGGGTGAGACACCCCTTCTCTGATGCAGATTGGGTAATGCTTGGTTTTGCAAACAAAATTTCTTCAAGGTGCGCCTGTGACAATCTTTTCTGACTGCAGCCCTTGCAATATTCCTCTTTTCTGATCTCAGAGTGGCACTCGGAGATGTGCACAGAAAATGACTGTGTTGAGACGGCATTAAGAACGTAACTTAAACCCAGAGAAGTCAGGAGACAGAGTGAAGGCTGAAAAAATGTGGGCGGGTATCCATCTTGTCCTTAACTCACTCCAATTGCTAGACAAAATTGCAGCTTCGTACATCTGATCTCCAGCAGCACAGGGAGCGGCCACTGGGGCCAGCTCAAGAATGTTTTTTCCAGTTGTAGCAGTGTATGTTCATAGTAGACCATGCTTTCTCCCCTGGGTTTTTCTCCTTCCCCCAGGACTTGCTTCTTTTCTCCTGCTTTGATGTGTCATTGTTTCTTCCTTGGGCCTTTCTAGGTAATATGTGGAGAGACTTGACTAAGACTCCAACTGGTTTCATTTACCACCAAAGCAGTGAATAATCTCTGAAGATTTGCTGTGGCTGGACCCACCAACTCTCGCCTTACTTAAACCATCCCTCAAAGAACAATTCAGCAACTTGCACCTGTCTCTTCTTACATGACTATATTCAGGAGCAGGGATACAGAAACATCAGATGTTGTATTAATGGCTACGAACCCCAAGCTTCAGCTAAAAACCTCAACAACTGTTCAGCAACAGGTGCACTATAGTCTGAATGTCAAAATCTACAGCAGAACTTTCTCTGGAGGTTTCACTGACTTCTCTAGGAGCCTGTATTACAGATCCATCAGCAGGTTTGTGCCCCAGAAGGGCTTCAGTTGCTGCCTTTATTAGTCTGCAGTGCAAACTCAGGGACTTTTGTCTCTCCACACTTGCAGTTAAAACTAGCAAAGTTGGTGTTCTTTGTTTAATGCTGCTGTAAGCCAGACACGAGGCAGAAAAGGAGCAATTTCTCCTGGCAGGGATTTTCCTGGTGAGTTTATCTCAGTTCTGTTCTCAGAAGGATCCTCATAGGGATGCTAATGTCAGTCCAAACTCCCTCCAGATTTTGACTGTCCTTTATTTCGTTGTACAGGAAAGTTCTTAGCACGTGCAGTGAGAACAGATATATTTCCAAAACCACTTATCCTTGCTGGGATGATTTAGGAGGACCTTCCAGTTCAGAGAGCAAATCTGAGCACTCCTCTAGCGTGAAAATGAGCTTTCATCCAACAATCCTGGAGGGCTTCACCGAATTTTGTGTTAAGCCTCCTCTAAGAAAAAGAAGCTGTGCCTCATTGTTCTTGCATGAAACTGTATTTTTACAAGTATAAAATATCACATTCCAGAAGACAGGTGTGAGTTAGGAACACTCCAGTCTTCAACAGATGAGAGGGAATAGTTACTGTGAGTGCTCAGGCAAGTCTGATGAACAATGTCGCTACCTCCTCTGCGTCTGCTGACCACATCTCCTGAATACTGTGGTACAAAAGAATCCTTCCCTTTAACCCTCACTGTTAGGATCCTGGAACTCAGTTCTGCATCATCAGGGCTGTGCCTCTTTGTGCATCTGGTAGCTTTTGGGATGGTACCACCATGAGAGGGTGCAGGTATTGTCCATCTTTTCCTGAACCTCTTCCAGTATGAAGAGATGAAGATGCAAAGCTTGATTCCACCCTATTGCAGCTAGATCCACGTCTCTACTGTGGTGTCACAGCTAGCTATGGAGCATGTAGCAGGAACCACCTTGCAGCCATGTGGGCTTGATTCACAAAGGCACCATACTGGATTTCTAACTATTTCCCCAGCTGCCCTTAGATTTTAACTGCTGCCCTGAAACCTTCCTTGCGCTCTGCGTCTCTCCCCACAGTCTTGTACTTCCCCTGGACCACTCCAGCTGCCTCTCTCTGTGCTAAGTTACTGCTCTCCAAGTGCTGCATGCAAGATTGAGGAATGCATTGATACATGACATCCTAATACGAACCATACCAGTAACACTGGAATTTAAATATTCATGGCTACTGAATGCAGATGGTGAATGCTGTGTGCCAACACGTTATTGCTTTGAGTCTCTGCTGCAGCGAGCTTTAGTCCAACTTTATCTGCACACGAGGATTCCAGTCTAATCCTTTGGGGCTTTGTCTTGCAATTACAACAAATAACTATTTATTTTATACCACCTCTGGGAAAACCCCAAAGCAGAAAACTATAATATTTTATATCTGAAGTCTGGTCTAGTTTACTTAGCTGGTTGCTGACTGCTAAAACACCTAGGGAATGCCAATGTTTCGATTTATTGAAGGCACTGTGTGACTTAAGCTTAAGCGTGCAAAACCTATGAAAAGTTTCAGCCTATTTAACACTTTTTTTCCCCTAAGTTTGTTTGGAAACACACTTATTTTTACTTGGTCTTTATTAAAAAATGGAACTGAGACAAACACTGCCCTTTGGCTGTTAACTTGTACAAAGATAAGCGAAAAGAACTGATAGAAATACTACGTGGCAGATTGAACTAAACCCAAACAGATGCAATGGGTTTGCTTTCCGTTTCTTTTAACAGGGAAAGCCACTGTGTGCTGCAGCATGGAAGGTGAAAAGATGTGTCTTTCAGGAGGTAATTAAAGAACACTTGCCCCACAAGCCTATTAGTACCTGACTCTGACCCACGGGTTATGACGTTCTTGTTGCTTTAGGCAGGGACATGCTATGCACACACCTGGTGTTTATGGGAAGCACAGCACAGAGATAAGCTTCTCCAGTTGTTCCAAAACCCTGCCATACACCACCAACAACAGCAACAGGAGTGTTCCTGACATATCAGGAAAGAACGGATGCAAACAAGTAAAGGCAAAAAAAAAAAAAAAAATTCCTTTCCCTGAGGAGTTAAATCACTTGAAAACTACAAGAAGTCTTGCGAGCACTTCTTGCAACCCGTTAACAGCATAGCTGAGCTCACTGGCCTGGGACTTGTTGATAGTTTACACAGACACCTGCACTAGATGCTGAAGTAGCGGGAATTTTTCTGAGCTGTGGCTCAAACTTACTGCACTTCTTCGCCTGTGGCTTGGGATGCATTTTTTGAAGGTTACATATAGTCTCATTAGATATCCCTGCTCTCGTGTGCCACCGGTACAGGCGTTGCAGTCTTCCAGCTGTATCACAGGCAGCAAGGTAAATCCACGGTGCTCTGCCTATTGTTCCATCTTCTCCTTTCTTTCGGAGGTCCCCTAAGCGGTTTTCTCCCTTCAGCTCTCCCTTTCCTATTCAACAGCCTCGCCAACCTGACACCCACCGAGCTAACTGATCCCTACCCGCTCTGGGGAGACGCTCTTCTCGTGAAATTCATGCCAGTAAAAGAAATCAGCTCACAAATATCTGCCGAAGCAAAAACAGAACAAAAAATACCCAAAACCAAGAAACAACCACGAGGGGGAAAAAACCCCTGAAACTAAACAACTGAAAACCCAAGGAATTTCTTTTTCCAGCGTGCTCTCCTCTTTTGCCTCTCTCACCTCTAACTTCAGAGGCACTTTTAAAGTTGCTTCCTCTTTTTACTTTTGGTTTAAAAAAAAATAAATCTTCTTTTCTAAAAATCTGATCTTTTCCCCCCCTGCTATGGCACGTTTTTGTGCACCTGCAGAAGGGCTGAGCGCCGGGAGAGTAGGAAATTGGACGTAAAAACTCCCGCATTGCTGGGGAGTGAGCGCATTTGTTTAGGAGTCTAATTATATCCGTCCCAGGATGATTTATATTAGCGGGGTAATTAATTCTGTGCGCGGGGCACCTGCTCCCGGCCCCGGTCCGGCCCCGGTCCGGCCCCGGCACCGGCCCGGTCCGGCCGTCCCATTCCCGCCGCCCCCTTACCGAAGCGGCTGTGGTCCTGCCGGGTGCCCTGCACCGTGCCGTTGGGGAAAATCTCCAGGTGGAAGCCGGTGCGGCAGTAGAGCTGCCGCCGCCGGAGGATGCCCTTGAGGTGAGCGAAGTCGGTGGGAGAACCTCGCTGCAACCGGCCCTCGATCTGTCCCAGGCGCTCGTTGAGGAAACCGGGAGAGTCAGCGAGGGGCAGCCCGGCGCCCAGCCCGGGGGGAAAGCCGTGCAGGTCGGGGTCCAGCGCGCCCAGGAAACCGCCCACCTCGGCCATGGGGCCGCGGCCCGCGGGCGGGCGGGGAGCGGCGCGGAGCGGAGCGGCCCCTCAGAGCGCGGGCT
>VWZI01018739.1:167499-210432 GCA_013396835.1 Psilopogon haemacephalus
AAAAGCCAGCTTCACTCCCTCTTTTATTACGAAAAAAAATGGCAGGAAAAAGCTACACATCGCAGCGAGGCGTAACAGCTCTTGGCAGGTCCCCGCGAAGCCGCCGATGAAATCATGGAGCCCCCGCACGCACCTCGTCGCTCCCGCCCCGGCTCCCCTGCACCGCGGACACCCTCTGTCCCACTCCCGGCTGTCCCGCACCGCTTGCCCCCTCCGTCCCGTTCCGCTCTCTCTTTGCCGGGCGTTCCCCCCACAGACCCGGCAAGAAGCCGTTGGGTCGAGCCGGGTCTGTCAGTGCTGCCGCCGCCTCAGCGCCGGCCCGCGTCCCCGTTATCCCGTTCCCCCCGACCCCCAAAACGGACACAGTGGAGAAAAATAACACGTGAAAGAGGGGCTGGAGAAGCGTTTTTCAGATGAATGTGTAAAAATTGAAAGCGATCTTTGTGAAAAGCGATCCCGCAAGCTTTACGGCCGGGTTTACAGGCGACGGGAGGTGAGGGAGGCAGGGAGGGCGACTCTGCCCGGCTCCGCCGCGGGCTCCCTCCCCACCTTCCTCATGTTGGAAACAGGTGTTTCCGCGCTCTCCCCCGGCCCGCCGACACCGTATCTGTAACGGCAGCTGCCCGGCCGGGCTGCAGACAGACGGAGTCAGGCTCGGGTAGACGGGCGAGGCGGGGCCGGGCTGCGCTGGAGAGGAGGGGGGCAAACACAGCCCCGGGAGCGAGGGAAAGGGCCGCGCCTCGCGCCCCGCGCCCCCCGCCCCCGCCCTGTCCGCCAGGCGGCGCTGCTGCTCCCGCCGGCCTGGGGCGCAGCAGGAGCTCGCGACTGCGGCCGCCACTGAGGTCTCTGCAGGGCTGAGGAGCGGGACTGGGCCTTCGTGTCCCTGAGGTAGAGCGTTACCCACGCGGAAAAAAAAAGCAAACCCCCGCATTGCCCACAAGCCACCAGCCCGCTCGGCTGCCTCGGGCTCCTCTGGCGGGCAGCAGCGTCCAGAGCTAAGGTATCGTCGTGCCCTTAGCGAGTGTTCCTCACGCTGCAGTGAGTCTTCGCTCAGTAGGTATCTCCTCAGTGAGTCTTTCCCCTCAGCAGTTCCTCCCCATGGTGGATCTCCCCTCAGGTCTCTTCCCTCAGCGTCTGTACTCTGTGGTGGACCTTTCCTCAGCAGGTCTCTTCCCTCAGCAAGCCTCTCAGGCAAGGCTCTTTCTTCAGGCAAAGCTCTTCCCTCAGGCAAGGCTCTTCCCTGGGCGGGTCTCACCACAGCAAGTTTCCCATGGTGGTATTCCCTCAGCAGGCCTCAGCCCTCAGAGAAGCTCTCCCACACGGTCGATACTCTCTCAGTGGGTCTCTTCCCGGTTTTTTTCTGTCAGAGTTGTGACTCTAACATATTGGATGTTCTTGAGCTAGTGTTTTGTTGGCTCTTGGTTTATCATGTGTAGTGGCTGACTTAAATAGCGTCTGCTACGATATCCTTAAACCCCAATCCATACAGGCGTTTTGAGGAAGGCTTAGGATACTGAAAAAAAGGTATCAGAGTTCAATTACATTACAATAGAATCCAAGGTGAAGTAAACCCCACAAACCTGCGTGCTTAACTAATGTGTAACAAAAGCAGTGAAATCCTCTGTCCAAGCTGACATTCCTGGCTTAACTCTGACGGTTATGGTCAGCTTTTGAAGCTTGATTGAGGTACAGTGTATTGTATTTAGCTACAACAGGATGTGGAAAAGGTAGCTTTCTCTTCCCTCTTTTTTTTTTTTTTTTTTTCCTTTTNNNTTTCCCTTGTCTTTAATTTCCTGACTCATTTATGTCTTACTAAGCTGAGGAAAAAAGCAGAGAGATTTGTATCCTGCATTGTTTGAAGAAAAAAAAAAAGGCATTCCTTTAGAAGAAAAAAGCTGTTTATTGATTATTTTTTGATACATTACATAGCATACATGAAAGTCATCATCAGTCATTTCTTAAAGGAGGATGGGAATTTGTATACAATTTGTACCACAGAACGTAATGAGTCTCAGAATTCATTTCTGCTCTGCTTTGTTTCAGTCTTGCAGTTTCCCCAGGTTTCTTCTTTGATTACAGCTTGGATTGTCTACTTTGGGAAGTGAAATGGCTGCTGCCAAACTGCTCCACATTTCAGTTTACTGAAAAACTCGCAGTGATATTTACACACAGTTTGCTGAAATGGACCTTGCAGCCCCCTTCTCATATGCTGCAGAGGTGTCTATTTAGCAAGGCAGCAAAAATATCAATGGCATTATTTGCCAAATAATCACTGTTTGCAGAGAGGAATCATATTTGGTATCTGACTATTAAAAAATAAAGGGAAACGCAACACTGGGGTCAAAGCAGTAAATTAATTAGAAGACAGTAAGGTAAATAAATGCAATGAGCAAATGTAGATACTGCATTTTCACTGCCTGGGGCCATTCCTTAAGAAAAGAGCAAGACAGCTGCAAATATTTGAAGTGGCAATGGCCATGAATGAAAAATCATATCTGAAGAATATTTGAGGGGAAAGAAACAGAACCTTGAGCTTTAATAAATAATACTTCTGCTTCCTTAGCACTTCTCACCTTGGGATCTCAAAACAATTTATGTACACTGATGAATTAAGACTCACAGACTCACACTGGAGGTCACTCTGCCTGTCCTTTTTTTTTTTTTTTTTTTTTTTTTTTTTTTTTTTTTTTTNCACTAAGAGCTGTTGTTCAGAGGATGCTGATGGCTTTCTGTATTTGTTTGGGATTTTGGATGTGTAGCAGCCCTGCTGGAGCAGTAGCTCTGAGCAAGCTTCTGTACATCCAAACACCAGACACGTCCACTGTGCGTGTGCGGGAGCCCTTCTGCCTTTTGTTGTGTGGCGACCATCTGTGCTGCACATGCAAGGAATGTCTGAGCTTTCTCAGCAGATAAATAGGGCAACCTCCTTTGTGAGGGGCTGAGTAAACAAATTTTCTTAAGGGGAGCATAGGATGGTTTATTGGGTTTTATCTTGGATTGTTTTTACTTCATCCAGTATTATCTTTGTAGTACGGCTTCCAGGCCCTAGACTCTGTTTGTGCTGCATACTGCATTGAGAAGTGCGTCACAAACCTGAGTCTTTGACCTGAGGAATCTCATTGCTCTGGCTCATGGAAGGATTTTTAATGGAAGGCAACATGAATGAGGACAACAGAATTTTATTAAGTGTAGAGAGGTAGAGATATATTTTCTGTGGCAAGTTTAAAATGTCTGGTAGAATGAAGTGTAAGGGTCTAAAGATAAAGCTCCAGGCTTGCCAAATGGGGTCTTGGGAACAGGTGCCAAAATAAATGGTGTGATTGTCAAAAGAGGATGTACTCACGTTTTCTAGTTATTGGAAACATGGATCTGCTGGCTTTAGTAATCCCAGTATGGATTAACAAGTAAGAAGAATAATTGTTCTGCTGCACCTCTGACTCACAAGAACCCCCATTTGGAAAGAACTGCTGTAACTAAGAGCTGTAGTCCTTAAGAGAGCAAGTTATGGATGAGCAAATGAACAATCAGAGCTTTGTTGACCCTCATGTATGCAGTTTTGCCTTGGTCCTATCCCATTTGGAAATGCAGGTACTTATTTTCTCTGAAAGGTTCCACCTTTCCTTGCTGTGGCTAAGTGCAGGTTTGAGTGCTGGCTCAAACTGTGCATGCTCACTGCTGAGTACTAGATGCTGAATGAGGAATGAGGAAGGCTTCTTCACTGGGGTAATGTGGTTGAATAATGCAGTCATCTCCATTTGTAACTATTTTTATTGAGATTTGGGGTAATAATAATTAGGGGACTACTGAATCATTAAGACTTCAATATTTGGCTAAGTGTTCCAGAGAATAAGTGTACCTGTGTTATCCTAGCTCTCGATAGGTTACACACCGGTAACTGGCTGCTGATCAATGAACAGTTGTTAAGGACTGTTTCACTCTCTTGTTGAAGGTAAGCCTTTGTGACTTCAAATTCTATCCTAGATCTAGATGAAGGCTGGAAGTTGTAATTTGGGGTTTGAAGCACCCATATGGCATTGTCACATTTAACAAACTTGATAGGTGGTTACTTCTTAAGTGATTCATTAGCTAAGAAGCTCTCAGTACTAGAATGTGAATTGTTGTGTGGTTTACTGTTGAAATCTGCAGCTCATTCTTTCTGCTGGTTTTGTCTCCTGCTACAGTTGGTTAATAAAAAGGAAACTTAAGTTCTCTCTGGAAGGCATAGACTCAGAACATACCTAAGGGAACACAAGCCAATTCTAGTCCTACTCAAATGAAAAATGCTGTCATTTATTAAGTTACTCTTCTAAGGATGCCTTTGTAACTGCAGCAGCACTTTGCAGAACTCTCCATGACTATAGAGGATATGTGTTTGTATCTGGTATGTAATTGTATCTGCATCAGTTTGTATCAGTCAGATATAACAAAGAGTCACAGCAAAGGTCTGTCTAGCCCCATATCCTGCCTCTTGATAATGGCTAATAACTTGTGTATGGAAAACAGGACAAGTATAGAGTGATACTTCCTTTGGTAAACCCTCCCAGATCCCAGTGGTTTCTGGTTTAGAGACCTTCCTGAACTGGAGGCTGCAGCTGTATCATTGTTTTTGGTATTTCTTGATGGACCATTTTCCATAAAATTGTCTAATTTTTTTTTTTTTTTAAACCCACTTGTGTTTTTGGCTGCTATAACATCCCATGGCAGTGAGTTCCACAACATCATTAGGTATTGTGTGAACATGAACTTCCTTCTGTTTGCTTTTCAACCTGCTTGCTGCCTGCCAGTTTGAGTTGGTGCCTTATTTTTACTGTTAAGACTACTTTAAAATAATCATTGATGTTTACCTTTTCCATGCTGTAACAGCTTCTCTAGAACTGAACTGTTATTCTGCTTGTTTTCGAGGTTGAAAGGATCTGGCTGGGTTAAGTTTTCCCTGTGCTAAAGCTTTCCAACATGTCTTGCACAGCTTTGGTTTACTGTTGTTACTGCTCTTTCGGTAGCTTTGTATTTCCACAGTTAAGGGAACTGTGCTCAGTGTTGAAAAGTTGGGCATGCTATGGATTTATACGGAGCAATAATGCTTTCTTCTCGTTTTTCTCCTCAAAATTCCTAACAGGATGGTTTTTCCAAACTGCTGTCCCTGTGCTGATCTTTTCTGCTTCTCCAGAATCTCTTTTGTGACAGGTAATAGGTGATATAAAGCACGGCGGCACAGCTTTTTTTCTCATATATAATTTTTCATTTATGTCTTGGGTTTAAATTGACTAGTTTAACACCAACTCACTGAATACATTTCAGGGTTAGTTTTTGGGAATGGCTTTGTATCATCAGTCTTCTACCCACGGCATTTCCAGATTGTTAATGAGAGATGAAACAGTCACATCTCAGACCCTATTTAGAAGCCACAGACACTGAACATCTGTTTCTCTTGGTTATGATCCTTTCTTCAGTTCTGTCACTTACTGTCTCTTCCATTTATCTTACAGAAAGGCTCATTTGTGAGCTAGATTTAGAATCACAGGATCATTTAGGTTGGAAAAGACCCCCAAGATCATCAACTCCAACAGTTTCACACTGTATTTCTAGCATAGTTAATAGCCTGGCAATTTCCCACGTGGAGATTTTAGTTAATGCTCATATAATTTTGTTATCTTTATCTATGCTGCTGCCTTAAATTCACTGTCCTTGAAAAAATGCTGGAGTTTTTCTGTATTAAACAGAGATATGAAGATTCAAGGATCTTTCTTGCTCTCCCCTTATCACCTGTGAGTGTCTTTTAAATAGTCAACCCTTAGTACTGTGAACTGTTCAGACATAGATTACACATTAGAACAGAGTTCTGGATTTTTCTGTGGTCAAGTTGCTTTGGGATTTTTGGCCCAGTAGTTGAACTGCTCTGTGTCTGTGTTTAAGGATACTAGCACTGGTTCTCTCACAGAGAGCTAAAACTGAAATATATTAGTGTGAGGTGGAATTAGGAAGTCTGAGCTCAAAGAAGTGGATGATTAGATGGGACATTCTAAAATAAAGAACATTTTCCTCATGCTAAAGTGCTACAGTTCTGATGACTGAAGCTTTTCAGCTTAACTGTTTATGATTCACATGAGTAACATTATTTGAGGTCATTTAGTACTGTGTTTATTTGCATGGTATGTTTATAAGGAGATACCTAAAAAGTGTTAAAAAATAAAATAACCTGATTTGCTAATTAAAATATAGCTTTATCCTCCTATTGTTGAAAGGCAGCCAGCTGGTCTGCAGACTTCTCTAGTTAAACATCAGTTCCAGAAGTCCATGATGAAGCAACCAACTACCTTACAAATCATGCTGCTTCATCATTGTATCTATGTGAAGAGAGGAACTATCTGTTTATGAAGACCACTGTAAAGGCATGTTTTTGATGAGTTCTGCAAGTGGTCAGAGCATGGGGAGCAGATATAAGAGAGCCTCTGATTGACACCCACTGAAAGGTGCAGTAACATTTAAGCACAAAAAGAGCATTAACCTGTTGGAGCAGGGCCAGAGGAGGCCACAACAATGATCTGAGGCCTGGAACCCCTGTGAGAACAGGCTGAGAGAGCTGGGGTTGTTCAGCCTGGAGAAGTCTCTAGGGAGACTTGCTTGTGGCCTTTCTGTATTTAAAGGGGACCTACAGGAAATCTGGGGACAGTTATTTTAGCGAGGCCTGTTGTGACAGGTTAAGGGATGCTGTTTAGGAACTAAGAGAGGAGATGTTTAGAGGTTGCCCAGAGAGGTGGTAGGTGAACCCCGTCTATGAACCCCATCAGGTCAGGTTGGACAGGGATGGTGTTGACTGCAGTGAGGCCAGAAACAGAGCTGAACATAGCAGACATGAGACCTCAGGTGTCTGGATTCTCAAACCTCTGCTTTAATAATATGGGATATATATGGCCTTGATAAAATTAGGGAAGAAAGATGAAGAGGATTTTCTCATGCAGGAGTCTAAAAAGGTTGGAAAATCCTGATGCTGAGGTTTTCTAAAAGATTAGAAACTTCTCAGATGTCTCCCTCAACAATTTATGTATCAAAATGTGAAAATTAAAATATCTTTCTCAGAAACTGGGAAGCATCTGTGAATGTGTCAGTTGCCTTGAAGACCTTGCTGATGTTGGGGCTATGGTTTAATGTAGTTGTACTCTGGCTCCTTCAGTAAAGAAAAGAATCAAAAACAAGAATTAAAATAACAGAACACTTCTGCAGCTTGCTTTGTAATCAACTCAGAAACCTGAGGGCCAGGATAAGAATATAGTGGCTACTGACTGGAATAACTCAACTGAGGCTTGATAGATTGAAATGATAGGTCTTAAGTATATGGCTACCTCACAGGAAGATTGTAATGAAATCCAGCCAGCTTCGAGAGAAAAACAAAACCTATTGATTGTATTCCCAGGGAAGAAAGAGAAAGAGAACAGATGTATGGAGTCTTCTGTCCACTTACTGCAATCTGCAGTGACTGACTTCGACAGAGATAAGGGCTTAGACTTCATTTTTCCTTGTGCCTCCTTCGGTAGAAGTGCCCTGGCTAAGACACCAACAAGATTTAATTTGGGGTAGTAGAGAGGAGGGGGTACAAGGACCTCACACAAGAACTGACCTAAACTCTGAGGAGGTTTGTATAATCTAATTTACAATAAAATGGTATTTACAGTGTTATCAGACAAAGCTTAGCGGTGTTAAGTTAAACAGCATATAATGTGATTAGTGGGGGAGTCATGCACATGATGTCATACGCATTCTCTGAACTCTTGGAATGGGCAGATAATGTCTCAGGCACTTACTCTCTTGTGACACATAAGAAAAGCTGGGTGAAGGCTTGGGGGATGGGAAGGAACTGTGCATGTGCACAAGGTCGAGAGCCTGCGTGCACACACAGTGACAGCAGGGCTGGCAGCACTGCCGGCAGCCTCTCCCTTTGGCGCCCAACTCGACCTGCGCTTGCACCCTGCTAGTGTGGTGCTCTGTAGTGGTTAAAACAGGCCCTTGGGAATAGTTTAGAAGCTCCAAGTTCTATTCTCGACTCCACCACAGACTTGGTTTCTGACCGCTAAGTCTTCTTTGCCTCTGGTAACTCCAGTTTTAATGAGCAAAGGTAGTCAGCTGGATCTGTAAAGTGCCCCAAGTGAAGCTCTGCGTGTAGATGGAAACCACTGGCATTCTGTTCATTATGCAGAACAAATACACCCAGACCACAAAGAGCTTTGCTGTAGATAACAGCAAGCAGTTTCACAGTTAGTAATGGGCCATTCATAGAAAATGAAATCTTTATCTTTCTGTCTCTCTGAGGTATGCAAAATGGTATTTAAAATGTTGGCTAGTCTAATCTGGTAGGCAATACATAGCTATAGGTTCACATCAAAGATAATCTAGACCATATTTATTTTGAAGCATGTTTATGTTTTAAAAAGCTCTCGCTAAAAGCTTCTGAATTAGGCAAAGCTCCCCATAAACTTTAAAGTATTGTAGTGCTTGAGAAAGGACTGAGTAGATAGGATTCTTGTTTTTGGTGGCATGAAATAGACTTGGGCTATACCTGAGTTCAGGTGGAAGCTGCAGATGTGCAGCATGAGATGGGGCCTGCAAAAAGAGCTGAAAAAACATGAAGAAAAGTGGTAGGCAGAAAGGAACGAGTGAGCTTGGAAGCTATGGCTCATCTGTTGTCAACTCTATTATCTGTTAAAATCATTTAGGCTGGAAGAGACTTTTTAAATCATCATGCCCAACCATTAATCCAACACAACCAAGTCCAATGCCAAACCATTTCCCTCAGCACCTCATCTCTGCCTCTTTGAAACACATCCAGGGATGGGGATTCAAGCACTCCCCCGGGAAGCCTGTTACATTTTTTGAGAACCCTTTCAGTGAAGAAGTTTCTTCTAATATCCAACCTAAACCTCCCACGGTGCAACCTGAGGCCTTTTTGTCTCATCCTGTCACTTGCTACTAGGGACACCAAAAGTCACCTCTTTACAACATCCTTTCAGGGAACTGGAGAGAGTAAGAAGGTCTTCTTTCAGTCTCCTTTACCTCAGAGCAAATAACCTCAGTTTCCTGAGCTGCTCCTCAGAAGACTTGTTCTGTAGATCCTTCACCAGCTTCACTGCTTCTCTCTGGATGTGTTCCGGTACTGCAATGCTCTGCTTGTAGTGAGGAGCCCAAAACTGAGCATAGTATTTGAGGTGAGTCCTCACCACTGCCAAATTCTGGGGAGCAATCACCTCCATGATCCTGCTGGCCACACTGTTGCTGATCCAAGCCAGGATGCTGTTGGCTTTCTCAGCCAGCTGGGCACACGTTGGCTCATCTTCAGCCAGTGTGATACCCATCCTCTATCACAAATAGTCCTTGTCTTGGCTGCAGCCCTGCTGTGTGTTTATGGCACTGGTGTGGATGTGTTGAGAAACGT
Organism: Psilopogon haemacephalus; assembly: GCA_013396835.1. NCBI lineage: Eukaryota > Metazoa > Chordata > Aves > Piciformes > Megalaimidae > Psilopogon > Psilopogon haemacephalus. The sequence goes on from VWZI01018739.1 coordinate 176,924, forward strand.
GTATGAGAATTTTATTTGACTGCAGAGGGATGCCTTCAAGAACAAATCTTTGTTGTTTGGAAAGTGAAAGCCAAACTTTTGTCTCTGTGGCTGATAAATCAGGAGCAGGGGCCAAGTGTAATCTGAAGCGAGTTGGTTGGCCAGTCTGATCAGACATGTGGGATGTACTAATGGCCACAGTGAATGAAAGAGAAGCCTGCAGGTAGACACCTTGTAAATAATCAAGGCTGACAGTTTTACTACAGCAGCATAGTTTAACGCTTTGTAGGTACTTGCTACATCACTGGTGCTGCTTAGATGAGTCTGTGAGTGTTACACAGTTTATTTGGGGGAGAACTTCTATTTCAGACATTTTAAAGTTTGTTAGCGGACTTTTTCCCCCACTCTTGCAGTCATTACAAATGGAATATCTTATTGTTGTAGATGGTATTGCCAGTGGGTAACTGAATGATGTACCAGAAAGACATTTTAAACTGAGAGGACAGGGCGTCCCAGATGTATTCTCGAACACAGAATGCTTCCAGGAAGGAGTAATTCTGACACTCTATGTTAAAACCATGAACAAATGGTTAGCTGATACCTAAGCTGTTAGAGGAGCTGTGTGGAGGCAGATTACACACAGTGCCTTGAGAACTGGGCTGGGTTATGGACACTCTGTCACTGTGGTGAGATGTCCTGTCCTGTGCCTCAGTTTACCCATCTTTTTAAGTTGGGGCGTGGTGCTTTGTGTAACATCAGGCTTGGGAAAAGTGTTTTGGATAGTTAATGACAAACAATAATTAGGGTCATACACAGTTCTTGAAGCAAGAAAAACATCATAAACTGCTGAGCCTGAATATCTCAATGAAGAAAATGCCTTCCTCCCAGCTCTCACAGGAAGCCAGTTAATTGGAAGGCCAGTAACTATAATGAGGCAGAACCTGGGGTTTTGCCTGTGTAGAGTGAGATCCTCCCCTTGGGGCCAAACTCCTGTTCCATATTATGAAGGCAGTAAAAGGTCCCCTCAGCAGGTGCTGCAGAAAGGCATTTCATCTCTGCCTTTGCAGTGCAGGAATTGCCAAACTCTTGCTTTCCTGAGTCTCCAAATGAATTCCCCAACTCAATGTGGAACAGCTGTGTGATAGATATAGTCCTGAGAGAAGGGATGGCAAAAGAACATAACAAATGGGAATTGAATCAAATAGCATTGGGCTTCAAAACAACATCAGCGTGGTTCTGCTCAGCTTTCCTTCCAGTAAAGGAGACCATTTTGGTCTTACAGATCAAAGACAGGTAATGTGTGCTTGTGTAATGTTAAGGACCATGTTGTGTACTGATAGTGAGTAGCATTGGCTGTGTTCATTAGTGCAGAAAATAACAGCGTGGTCTATCTAGAACAAGGCCTGAGAACTTCACATACTGAAGAAGAATCTTTTTTATCACCACCTGTGCATTGCTGCTGCCTCTGAAGAGTTACCGAGGTTGAGCACAGCTTTAGCCATCTGAGCTAGGAAGAGAGTTAGAAACTGAGATGATGGAACAAGCCTGAGGAGGTGGAAGTGATTCTTCTAGCAGAATTTAATTAGCATAGGGTAGCTTTTCTCTTCATATATGATTGTGGAAGTAGTTGCTTTCTTCCTTATTGAAGCCTTCTGAAAGATAGTTTGCACAAACCCTGCTCTCTCAAGTAAGAGAAGGTAGTGTTAAATGACACAAATGGTGAGAACTACTGGTTTGTACATGTCCTTTAAAAAGGTACTATTAGCAATGCTTTTATTTAATACTTTTTGAAAGGAAAGTTTGTTCTGTGTTAGGTCTACCTGTGGGAATTTCCAGAGTGCTTCTTAGGAGCTTTCCGGAAGTTTGTTTGCCTTGTCAGATAATGACTATGCCTGTTTGGTCGGAGAGATTGCTTAGTTATAAGTGTTATGTCTCAAACTTAAAACAAACAGGAGGAAAAGTGAAATGAAAGAAGAATTTATAACAAACATAAGGTATCTAGCTAATTACTGTGGCAGAATAAATTCTTAGAAAAATCAACATCCTTCTGAAACTGCCATTTTTTCTTGTTTCTGTGTCATAGAGTTTCCTTGAAATCTTTGGGGTTTGAATGTGTGTGCACTTTACAAAGTGATCAGAAGCTAAACAGCAGCATCTGTCAGAGAAGATAAATGACCTACCAGGAAATCATCTCAGTTAAAAGGAAGACAAAAATCTTTGCAGCAGGGGAATGAGTTTTAAATTAGCCATCTCACTTAACTTTGTCCTAATGAAGGGCTAATCTTTGGACCCCTGCAAAACAAATGAGAGCATCTAGTTATATCCAGTGGAAACCAGTCCTTGAAAAGACTTTTTCCTTATGGACCTAATTGGAAGCAACATAATTCCTTTAATAGCTGTCTTCATTTAGCAGTATCTTTACCTTCTCCTGATTTATATACAGTAACTAAGGACTCTGTTAATTGCAAGCACATTTGCCTTTTTGCAGATTGACAACTAGATAGGTTTGGGTGAACCTGCCCAGAGTACTCACAAATAAGGTGCAAAGATCTGTACTGCAATGTCTTCATAGGTAGCCTGAAAGAGCCTCGGTCAGAAGCCTTTCCTGCCTATTGTGTGAGCAATGTCCACAGTTAAGGTAGCATGGGCCACTCTGGACATCAGCTAAGTTGATACAAGTTCAAATCTGACCTGGAATTTCAAAGATATTTTATCCTAGCTCATTAAACTAACTTCTTCTTCTTCTTCTTTTTTTTTTTAATATGGCAAAATGCATATTTATTTTTCTAAAATCTGAAGGAATGACAGGAGAAGCATTGGACACTTGATTGCTGTAAGAACAGGATTGTGCCTTTAAGGCAGAAGAAAGGAATGTGTCAGTCATGGCCCCTCTAAAACAGGGACTTATCTTGATTACAGTATTAGCTTGGTAGTAGAATATGATCTCATCACTGTGAAAGATTACATGAAATATCAACTTGACTGGCCTTAAACCAGCTCTGTTCTCAGTTGCATTTGCAACTGCTGCAGCTGACATTGAGTTTTGTAATTTGAAGAGATGGCCATAAAGATGTTTTGCAGAATTTGGGCTGTGTAGGCAGGCCAGTTTAAAAAATCAGGAATGGATAAAAGCATGACTGTGACTGTCTCTGATGTTTTCTGTTTGACTTTTTTTCTTTTTTTTTTTTAACAACTTTAACTTCAGGGTAGATAGAATTTATATCGGACCTGGGAAAACAGATACTAGTTTGAGGGAAAGTCACTGAAGTCATTGTAGGCTGAAAGGTGAATTACTGTCCGCCTTCAGGATGCTTGAAGAAACTGAGTGCATAAGACAGTTTTGAGCAGTAGGTGTTCTGGGTACTGGAATCAGAGAGACGAGACAATGCTGTTTGTGGAGCACATGATAGGCATGAGCACAGCCTTCAGTGTTTGCTCTGAAGCCTAGAAGCAATATGGCATCTCTCCTGAGCAAATGAATATTAGGTGTAATTTACTCTTGGGTAGTTTTGGGGAATCTGTTTTGCTTTGAATTTGTACCTTTCTAATTATGTTTCCACATTGAAGATGGTACTTTGAAAGGAAATAACTTTCTACCTTGGAATTAAGCTGTAGATTCATTACTTAAGACAATCAGAAATCCCTGGAGTGCTGGAACTGTCAGTCTGGCAGATAAGAACCTCTCTGAAAACTAAATTTCAGCTTGAGTACTCAGCTGATGAACCTGGTACTTCAGAGGCAAATTTGGAAGGTCTATTAATTTGAGGTTTTTTTTGGTTTAAGTCAGCACCTAAAATGCTTCCTCAAAGAAGTGAAAATAGAAAAAGTATTTATCTGTTAAAATCACATAGGAGCCTGGCATGTATATTATGCATTTACAAAGGCTGCCCAATGCCTTGCCTGCAAAGTGAGGATGGGAAAAAATACAAACCCTCCACGATGGCAGGGGTTTTCTATTGCACTGATTCCAGCCTTGATTTCAGAAGTGATCTCATTTGGACAAAGGCACTGATACTGCTTAAATCACATGCAAAGAGGGTAGAAGAAGCCCTTAATTCTCTCTGTGCAGTGTTTGCTCCTCCTTCTGTCACTTCTTCCTTCAAATTCTGCTATCTACCCATTTATCTCCCCCTTTTCCCTAAATTAGTTATTCTTCCCCACAATCCACTTTTCTGCTTGGTGCCTTGGTGCACTCTCTTACTTTCTGTGCTGTTTGCAATCATGGAATCATAGAATTGTTTAGGCTGGAAAAGACCTTGAAGATCATTAAGTCCAACCATTAACCCAACACTACCAAGTCCACTGCCACACCGTGTCCCTCAGCACCACATCTCTGCCTTTTTGAAACACATCCAGGGATGGGGAACCTGTCACTACCCTGAGCAGTCTGTTGCAGGACTTGACAACTGTTTTGGGGCAGAAGCGTTTCCTAATGTCTAATCTAGACCTCTCCTGGCGCAACCTGAGGCTGTTTCTACCTGTCCTGTTGCTCGTTACTTGGGAGAAGGACCTTGCTCCAACTTTCTTTCAGGGAGCTGTAGAGAGCCTAGTTCCTTCAGATGCTCCTCAGAAGACTTGTGCTCTAGACCCCTTACTAGCTTCATTGGCCTTGTCTGGACATGCTCCAGCACCTCCTAGGAGTGAGAGGCCCAAAACTACACCCACTATTTGCGATGTGTCCTTGCCAGAGCAGAGTACCAGAGAGCAATCACCTCCCTGGTCCTGCTGGCCACACTATTGCTGATTCAAGTCAGTATGCCATTGGCCTTTGGTAATCCTGCTCTCAAAACCGGATCATTCTCCTTCTGCATTGTTTGCTGTGCTTACAAAAAAGAGAAAATCTCTTTCAGAGGAAAGCTCTGGCATGTGCTGTCTTCCCCCCTCCTCCACCATCTCCTTTCACATTTCTGCCAAAGCTTGGCCTTGGATCCTGGCTGGGTGCAGGGCAGCTTCAATAGCTACTGCACATTCCTTTGAACTACGTACCTCATCTGAAGACTTTGAGGCTAGAAAGGCGTTCAGCTATTCACTCTGCACATGCAGTGTAATCTGTTTGACTCCTGAGCGTTACGCTTTATGCCCAAATTGAAAGCCAAACACTTTTTTATTTTTATTTCTTTTAAGAGTTTTCAGTTTGACTTCTCCAGTGGAGTAGGAGGTGCTACGTACTAAAGCAAGTAAATGTCCAGTGATGAAGCCATTTGGGCATGATTGAAGCCGTGGTCTGAATCCTAGATCTGTGCAAACAAAACACCAATATACCTGCCAAACCAAGAAAAGAGAGAAAAAATATTTAATTTCTGGAGATACACCCCATGACCTGCATTTGGAACATAGATGCTATGCAGAGTGACGGTTGTAGCAGATTTTGTGGCATTCTGTGCATCTTTTCAAAAGGCCAGAATTGCTATAAGCAGAAAAGGAGTTCTCACCCTCACAGCAGAGCTCAGGTTCTCTTGCATTTCTCTCTGATTCTTGGTGGCAGATCTGAATTAAGATGGTATTAAAGGCTGAACAGGAAGACAGAGAATTTTTCTACTGTAATGAGAAAAACTTCATCTTAAAAGGAATGAGTTGTGGACTTTCTATTTGATAGGCCGTTATTGAGCTAAAAGATGGTGCTATAGTATTTTCTAAAGTGCTCTTTCTTGTGAAATCTGCCTGAGGGGAAAGCTCTGGTTAGTAGAACTAAAGTTATATGAAATTTAATCAAAAGAGTGCTGAAACACTTAGACCTGTATTTCTGTATTTCCACGTAATCCTGACAAAGAGTGTAAAAAGATGAACCACAAAGAAAAGAAGGTTCATCAGAGCTTTCCAATAGAGTGCAGTGGGTGTGGGCTCAGCACCATGGTTCACTGACCTTCTCTTTTAATATTCTGAAATTTCTATGTCATTCTCAGCAAAGGTGGTAAGAAATATTGGGACCTGAAACTGTGAGGTGTTTCTTCTGCCACGAAGGTGCTGTGGCTATCAGGAGGTGCAGAGAGATTGTCATGAAGCACTCCCACAGCTCTGCAAAATCTGACAGCTTTTTGGGATGAAATAGAATTGTGCACTGAGGATCTCAAATTCTTTCCAAGGAATCTCACAGATAGTTGGAGTGAAGGTATTGAGTCATTTCTTGGGAGAGGATTTTGATTTTATATCCTCAATGCAGGGTGTTGCCATAATAGTGATTGCTATTATAGAGAGAAACAAACACATTCAGGCTGCAGTTTTGACCCAATCTGTTACTGCTGTTTTGCATTGGTCTTTGCTAGTGTGAATTGTGTTGTGTGTTTTCCTCTCAGTAATAATATTTCTAATTATGTTAAATGGGAACAGCAGGAAATAGCCTGACCCAAATCTACAAGCTAATCAGTTTTTAAGGTTTTCTAATTCAAAAGCAAAGTGTTTTGGTGGTTTCCCCTCCTGAATGATCTGATGCTAATGTAACTGCAAGATCATTTGTTTCCTCTCTATCCTGCCTGCATTGTGATCTTTGAGAGTTCGATCTAGATGGAAATGGGCACATATATATATATTTCTGAAATGAAATTATTTTAAGCTTAAAAAAATAGATGAATCCCTGACATATGTTAAGCTTTTGATTGTTTTCTTCATATGCTGCCTCTGTCAGATGTCTTCTCCATTCTCCTCTGACTCAGTTTTCTGTATTCCTATCTCTCATCTAATTCTGTTTCTCATTATACTTCCCAAAGGCACAAATTCTCTTGTTCAGAAACCTTTGAATTCACATTGTTGGCCACATTCAGAATCAGTAAACTGCAGTAAATTTGGTGTCGTTTATCTGTTTTCTCTGTCTTGGTTTTTACACTGTCACCATGTCAGGGCAAGCACTATCTACCTGATACATATTACACAGCATCTCATTACTTTGCATGTGGTAGTTTCTGTCTGAGTACTGGTGTATCTTAGCAAAAAGCATTTTCTCTTTATCCAGCAAGATGTGTTGAGGGATGCAGTGTCCAGATCTGGATTGAACTGGGATAATGTTTTAAGGGTTAGGGCTGAAATGGAGCCATATTAAAGACTGGACAGAAGGATGCTCACCAGCAAGATTTGAGCCCTGAAATGGAAGGTCAGCATGTGGCCATCTGCTTCACCACTGCAGATTAATGGAGTTTATTCCAGGTTGTTTTCAACTTAACTGAACTTTTAGTCCCTGTGCAATGATAGACGTGTGTATGTGTAAAGGCTTTTTAATTCTGGTTTTGAAACAATTGAGTTTTGGAAAATTTGGGGAAAAACAAAGAGTAAGAATGCATTTCTTGTACTGCATCTCTCACAGCACTTGAACTTCTGTCTATGTTGGCCCTAAATCATTTCAAGGCTTCAGTTTCTGTCTTTGAGAAATAGATACCTTATGTTACCTTTGGTAACCCAAATGTTATGCCATGTTTCCTTCATGCCTTCACAGATTTCTTGCTTTCTTTTACTGTTTTTACTGAATTGCCACCAAAATGGGTTAGACATTCAAGGAAGACATTAAACCAAAAATGTCTCGACACCACTGCCAAATCTCACAGAATCCCAGCATGGTAGGGGTTGGAAGGGACCCCTGGAGCTCATCTAGTTCAAACTCCCTGCTAAAGCAGGGTCACTCAGAGCAGGTTGTCTGGGACCACAATGTTGAGGTGGGCACTCTGGGCAGCCTTTTCCAGTGCCCCACCACCCTCACAGGGGGTGACAAATACTTTTATGTTCCTTGACCTCAAAGCTTTACCTCTCCTTACAGATGTTTTCCTTCATCTCTGGTAGAGAAAAAGTATGACCCCCTCATGATGTCTTCTGTTTCCTAAACCTGTGCAAAAGTATTTTGATCAGACTCTGTCCAAGTACAGGGACTGGCTCAGCCATGGGACAAGGATTTGATTTTCTCCAAGGTCCTGTACACGGTGAGCAGCTGAGATAAGGAGGGGGAGAGCCAGGAACCTCCAGGACTATCAGGCTGATAAGTTTCAGAGTGGAACCAAGAGCTAAAAACTGTCGTGAACGATGCTTTGAGATGAACTGTGTGAGGATTAGAGTATTCATCAGAAGGCTTTAGAAATAGTAAGTTACTTGAAAGCTCTGTCTGATATATCAAACCTGTGTGGCGACCTACAGGGGAATGAGAGAACAAAATGTATGTAGCAAAAGCTGTGAGGCTTGAGGTGTAAATTCATCTTTCTTGGAACATAAGCACAGAACCTTTTGCTAGCCAAAAAGTGAGTAACCAAAGAATCTTGTGTGTGGTCAAAGTGTAAGCAATCTGCATAAAATCACACATGATTTTAGAAGTTTTTTTCCTTTGTGAACAGAAGAAGCTTTGGGAGGAGTCAAGGTTTGACCTCACTGCTTGTTTCAGGAATACAGATGCTAATTTTATGCTAGGAGTGGCTTAGTCACCCCTACTCAAGGTGATGGCTGTTACTCATTCTGTGCTCTAGCTACATCCAGGATTCCACTGAAGCACAAACAAAAATCTTTGCGCTGGAGATCTTCTAGGGGTTTTGTGTGGCTTTTGCAGACCTACCAACCCGCAGGGCCTTATGCCTGCTTCATGTGCATCAAGCTTATACTGTAGTTTTCATTTCTTCAAGAATGGTTGAATTTTGTTTAAATAAATCCTGAAGTATCTAGTTTTTCACTCATGGATTAGAAATGTCCAGCATGTGTTACACTGGCTTAAAGGAATTTGCTTTTCATGAGCTGCTGAGACTGTGTTGATTTTTCATCATCCTTTTTTTTCTTCTTTTTTTTTTTTTTTTTTTTTCCTTTTAATTTCTTGGTTTCTGCTAATCAAATCTGAGCTTAATACTTGAATCAAATTCTAAACACTGATGTTCAAAGTAGGGTTGTGATTGGGCTGAAATAATTCATTCTGTCCATTCTGAACCCACCTAATCTACTTGCAAGTTGTATTCTTGCCCTTTGTAGTGCAACATTTCTGTCACCCAAGCAAGAAAAATAGATCTTCACATGCTTGGCCGATTCATGTAAGCCACTGTTTAGTGAATAGGCCCTTTGGTGTGTCATTTTTTTTTTCCCCTGCTTGTTTGATAAACTTGAGACATAGTTACTTTGAAGATTGGGCATTATCTACCTGCTCTGGGAACAGTTCCATGAAAACTGAGATTGGATCTCTGGGCTGCTGACAAGCTAATTCTGGACATTATTGCAAGCCTGAAGGTCAGTGTGCCTTTCAACAGCAGAATAGAATTTCTGGTGCATTCATCTCTCATTTTAAATAGGCCTCTCTAAATCTGAGCCATGCTTTCTTAGGCGTATGAGAATTCAAGCTTAGATGAATTGTAGAGGACTTTAAAGATCTTGAGATAGGAAATGAAGAAGAATTCCAAAATCTGGAGAGGTTTAGTAACAGCAGGAATCTTCACCCTAAGGAGCTTCCAGCAAACTTCTGGGCTGAAAAAAATCACCTCACAGTGTTAGAGTAACTGACATGAAAAGAGCATTTTCTGCGAGACAAATAGAAGAGGGTTCTTAGGTGGTTTTCATTGTTATTTCAGGGACTAGTGGAAGTTTAATTAGGGAGGTAAAAGAATTGAAAGAAGAAGAATGCTGATTATTCAGCAATTCTCTCATCCTGCCTTCACAGCAGAGGACTTCCATCTCTCCTGTCATTGCTGTGGCCTCCTCTGGCCCCACTCCAACAGGTCCATGTCTATTCTGTGTTGAGGACTCCAGAGCTGGCCCCAGCACTGCAAGTGGGGTCTCAGCAGAGCAGAGCAAAGGTGCAGAATCCCCTCACTCTACTTGCTGCACACGCTGATGGACATCAGCTTAGGACACAGTTGGGTCTGGGCTGTGAATGGATGTTGCCAGCTCATGTCCAGCTTTTCATCCAGCAGCATCCCCAAGTCCTTCTCTGGGCTGCTCTCAACTTACTCATCCCCAGCCTCTGCTCATACTGGGGTTTGCTCTGACCCCAATGCAGAACTTAGCACTTTTTATTTCTGAGTTTCTGCAAAGAAGCTGAAATAGATATTGGACCTGTGTAGTGCTTTCCAGACTGTAATGAGGCTACCTCCTCATGGAGTGTCAGGAGGAGCTGGGCCGGCACCCTTTACCCTATGAAATCAGTGTCTTTCACAGGTGCTGGGTGTGCCCAAACAGAGGATCCACCTCTTCCTTGGGAAGTCAGCCAGGAGGTCTGCTGCTTTCACACTCCCATCTCCTCTGTATCTCTGACCAGCAAATAAACATCCATAGCTAGTTGGAACTAAAAACAACTGTGACTAAAGAGAGCATCAGTTAGAAATGCTTCACACAGAAACATATATAGCAGGAGATTTAGAAGTACAGAGTTCCAGTGCATTGATTTCTAGGCAATGGAGAAACAACATGTTAGGGGTTAGAGAGGCTGTGTGGTGCAGACCAGGAGATGTATATTCTGATACGCTTGCTATGCATGAATGTGTGCAAATTGTTATCTCTCTTGGTGCTTTGGTTTCTCCAGGAAATAGAGGAAAATTGCACTCAGATGAAATATGCCATGTCAATTATTTTTCTTTCTTATGAAAGATCCTTCCTCTTTATCCACACCCTGCAATGTGTGCCGTGTTTTGCATGCTGTTTCTGAACCCTCTGACTTGCTGACCTTCTTTGGGCAAATACGGGTCTGATGTAACCTCCCATGAGTCTCATCTGATCCAGCTTCCTTTTGATCCCATCAAAGCTGGTTTATGATGACTGGAGTGACTGCTGCAGAGTTCACTTTCTTGTCTGACCACTGTGGACCACTGTAGATCCCGACTGTCTGGAAAATCAAAACTGTCTCTAGAGAGAGTTTCTTTGCTTGTCAGAAAGTAGCAAAGTGGTAGCTATATATAAACTTTAATAAAGGTCTTTCGAGCAGTATTAAGTGTTTATGTAATGTCTGTAGCATGTACTTTAATAGTATGTACTATTAAGAGTACCTTCAAGCAAGGGGGAAGACACTGCAACTTTTAATGAAGTGCTTATGGCTTTGCTGATTGCAGGAGTGTCCAGCTCCCAGTGCTGTGGGGCTTCAGAGTTCCTGAAGAGGTCGTGTTTACTTTCGGTTTGCATGTTTTCAGGCTGCTATGGCTTAGTCTGAGACTATGGGCTGCTGAAATACTGCCTTCCATCTTGCAAGATTTGAGTAAAAGATGGCAAAAATCTTGTAGGGGTAGCTTTCTCCTTCATGGATGCTTCTGTGTGCTTGGAATGAGTTTTGTTAAGACAAGACTGTGTTGGTCATGCTAGAATCAGGTCTGTTTCTTCTGAACTCAGGTATGGATAAATTAAAAGCTAAGCATGATACTTGGTGCTGAGGATTTAAGTCCAGACTGTTCATCTCCTAGTTTTCCAGAGTTTCAAATCTGAGGGTCAAATTTCAGGAAATCTTTGTTTAGGGAGAGACTGTTTAAAGAGTTGCAAGAGCCCTAGAAACCAGAGTTCTTTGTTCACAAGCCATACACAATGCAGACAACACCAATAGCAGCAATCACTTTCCCCAGAAACTGCAAACAAGCTTAACCCTGAGTTGGAAAGACCATACTCTGGAGTGGTGAAAGGAAATTCAGTATCTGAGCTAAGTGTGTACTGACTTCCTTGGAAGAAGGACTGCCAACTGTGCAAAGTTATGATGATGATGTGATGTGATGAGGACCCATCATCCACTGAAGCCTCCCTGAGCCAACAACGTTCACGGAGGACTGCAAAATAAACAGTCCCACAGGGTGGGAGGCAAGAAGGCAGGCAGCAAGCCTTTGTTATTCTTATCCCTGCTGTATTTGGATGCCTCAGAGAGCTTCAAGGTAAGGCTTTGATGTCTCTCTTACAATGATCTGTTTCTCTACATATTTTGAAATATCTGGTTCCAGTGGTACTAAAAATTTGCTGTGACTGAGAACTTTTCCAGTGCACAGTACCTGTTAAAATCTCACACGTGTCCAGACCAAACTTAAATAAGGATTATGCTATTCTTTAGATTATATTGGAAGTTTGGCACCTTTTTTGAGCTCACAATGTAACTTTCCATTGAAGTTTAATTATAGACTTAAAAGTAAAATGTCTTTCCTGTTTTATAAAGAATTATAGTGACCTTTACCACGTCCAGTCTCTATTTTTGAAGTTGGACATTAAGAGATGTGTTGCTATTTGGCTTGTTTTTCCTTTCTTTCTTTTCAACAAATGATTCTAAAACACCCTGTCATCCTTTCCAACCTGTTTGCTGAGCATTTCTGTTTGTCAGCCCAAGCTTCATCACGCTCTGATAAATGTTCTTGCTGGACTGTTTATGTTCTCTATGTGCCTCATTTTTTACTCTTTGTGTGGGTCTTGCCTTTTTATTCTTACAGTGTGCTCTTTGGCTCTGAACTGTGTTTGTCTTCCGCAGCCAGAGGTGGATGTTGCTTGGTACAATCACTTTTCATAGAATCATAGAATTGTTTCAATTGGAAGAGACCTTTAGGATCATCAAGTTCAACTATTGTCTAACTCTATCAAGTCTGGTCCTTCGGCACTCCATCTCTGTGCCTTTTAACCATGTACCTGGGGAGCCTGTTTCAGTCTTTGAGAACACTTTCGGTGAAGCAGTTTCTTCTAATATCCAACTTAAACCTCCCTAGGGGCAACTTGAGGCCATTTTACTTGCTGCTAGGGACACCAACACCCACCTGGCTCCACCCTCTCTTCCGGGAGTTCTAGAAAGTGAGAAGGTCCCCCCGAGCCTCCTTTTCTCCAGAGTATACAAACCCAGTTCCCTCAACCACTTCTCACAATATTTCAGCTCTAGACCCTTCACCAGCTTTATTGACCTTCTCTGAACACACTCCAGCACCTCAGAGACTTTCCTGCACTGAGAGGCCCAAAACTCAACCCAGTAATCAAGGTGTGCTCTCACCAGTACAGGGGAACAATCACTGCCCTGGTCCAGGCCAGGATGATGTTGGCTGGCTTGGCCTCCTTGGCACCCACTGGCTTATATTCTGCTGCTAACACCCTTAGGTCCTTTTCCACCAGGCAGTTTCCAGGCTGAGGTTGTGACTCTAGTACTGGACTTGGCACTTGGTCTTGTAGAACCTCGTAACATTGGCTTTGGCCCATTGATCCAGCCTGTTCAGATGCCTCCGTGGGGGCTCTCTGCTTTCAAGCTTTCTTTGCTGTTTGAGAAGATTTTCCTATGGTAGCAAGCCGTCAGTATTTCTGAAAAAGGAAGGGCACCCACACTTTTTGTGATACTCATATTGTCTTCTCAGCCAGTCATTTGGAGTTTGAGAGTGCAAATGTTTTTTAGGTATCTGTTTCTAAAGCAGCTACTTGTGTTTAGATGAGTGAAAGCCCTAGTTCCTTAGCATTGCTGGAACATAGGGTACTAATCCAAAGCTGTATTTAAACACATTTACATCAACCATTTTCTGCCTGAGCTTCTGGGTTGTACAAACGGAGATGTGAGTAGCTGTGCTATCAGGTAGAAGAACCTCCATTTTCAAGCTCTTCTGAGTCTGTGTGAATTTTTTATTGAAAGACTAACAAATGAAATGGCAGAGCTCTGGGGGAAATGGTGTGTGTTACTGCAGTTATTCATCATCTTCCCTATGTTATTTATTATCTTTCCTAATGATGGAAGCTGACTAATTTCTTGAAGGAGATATTCTCACTATAATTTGTGGAATGCAGGTGAGTTGCTGAAAAGTCTTAAATGTCCTCCTTGGGCACTCCACTGACTTCAGCTTTCTGCAGGACTGGGCTTACAGCTTACTCCTGACAACCCAGATAATTGCTTGTTGAGACTCTACCTGTAAGTGATACTCTGTGGAAGAACCACTTGCTTTGCTTCTGAGGATCATCACAAATTTCTTCAAGCTGGGTTTATTACTTTGTTTTTCCACCGCAAGTGATATTTATATTGTGCAGCTGTGTCCAGTGAGTGTAAGAGCTCAAAGCCTTGGGTGTAAAATATTTTCTGAGTGTTTAATACACCAGATAAATTTGGTCAAAAGCAGCTATTTAAATACTTCTGCAGCAAATACTAATTTTGTCGAGGAGGGTTTGTGTATGTGCTTAAATTTTGTTATTTTGTTCATATTTTCATTGTCTTTCTCTGGCTTATTGTACTTCTGTTGATGCTATCCACTTCTTTTTTTTTTGATCCTTATATTCCTAATGGCTTTTGAGAAATTATTTGGAAGCAAAGTCCTTGACCATAGTTTGAAGAACTTGATAATTAGAGATTTATTCCTTCTGACATAATATGGCTAGACAGCTACTTTTTCGTTTGGGAACTTTGGATTCAGATCTTGAATTCATTGTAGTGGTCAATAAAATAGTTTCTTTTAATGCAGTAAGGTTTTGACATTGTTGAAAGGGAAAAAAATAAGTGGAAAAAGGCAGGTGAGAAGACTAGAAAAAGAAGGCTGTGACATTTTCTTCTTGAGGAATTTATAAACACTGGTATGAGTCTTAGGTATGTGAAATATTAGAGAAGTTCCTTCTCTATCAAAGTTCCTTTTTTTTTTTTTTTTTTTTTTTTTNTAAAGTTGGTTTTGAAATCCTCTGTCCTATAGGTAGCAGAGACTTGGAACCACTCAGTCTGAGGAATTTCTGTGGAGCTCATTTTTACAGAGAAATGTGCAGTCTGATTTTTCAAGACAAAGGGTGCCGGATGAACTGCCAAGTCATGCAACAATCTGAGGTTTAGTGATCTTTGTGAGCATAGGTGCTAGTTTGTAAAAATGAGTGAAGGTTGCAACAGATTGGTGTCATCCCTTCAGTCATGGGCTCTGTGGTTATATATTATATTGTAGTGACACTGGACAGGCAGAGAGTGCATCTGGTTTTTAAAATTAGGACTTAGTATTTGCTTGCTTCAGCCCTCCATTAGGAGGAGGTGAATATGCTGCTGAAGTCCTCCAGAGGTGCAGGTTTGGATGATTGCTGTTCTTAAAGCAATCTGATCTCCCTGTGTTCTTCACTTGCCAGTAACCTATCAAGTTAACCTGACTAGATGGGTTAGCCTACAGACATGTTGAGCATGACTTCTGGGCATGTGAATGAACTGGGGGGGAAGGAAGGCTTGTTTGTGTGCACTATTCCTAAAGTCATGCTGAGAGAAACAGTGTTATAGATTATCATAGAATTATCTTAGTTGGAAAAGACCTTTAATATTGAGTTCAGCCATGATCTAACTCTGTCAAGTCTGGTGCTAAAGCTCAGCACCACATCTCCGCATCTTTTAAACACCTCCAGGGATGGTGATTATGTTCTGTGTCCTTCCAGTGGGTATGCTTATGTCTGATTTTGATTTGAGCAAGTGAATGATATGATAGCCCATTAGGAAGCCTTTGACCTATTGTGTTCCCCATTTCCCTTTCCAACTTTGACACTCTGGATAATTTAGGTAGCAGTTACACTTCAGTTGTAACTCGATTCCTGGTTTTGTTCCTTTAACAAGAAATTAGTACTGAAAGGTATTGTAGTGATAGAGGGCTTAAAATAATCACCGAGCTATTTGTCTATTTAATATGCATTTTTTTTCCAAGATAGCATTTTCATGACTGGAGGAACACGGTAGGTTGAACTGCCCTTCACAAGTTCAGCACTGGTCTTCAGACTCTTCAAATTTCAGGCTGAGTGATACCACTAAAAGACTGAAATAGAGAGCTACCCTGCTCCCCCTCCCCATTCCCCTCACAAAATAAAAAGTGGGGGGTGGGGGGGAGAAACAATGCCACTCTGACTTATTTATCTTTATCTAGTTCCTCTGTCAGTAAGGGAATGAAGCGAAAAATTCAGAACAAAGTAACTTAAAAAATCAAAGGATTAAAACCCCCATGTATGTGATCCTGATGAATTGGATGATTCAGAAGATGTTAACCAGAGCAACAGCTGTAATGGAAGGAGAGCCTGTAACAAACAGGTTTTCTGATTTATCGGGGTAATCAAGCATAGAAGTGGGCAGGCACTGGGTGGTACAGAATGCCAGCATTTTTTTAGTGCTGCCTGAGAGATATATTTGAACCTCTAGGGAAGAATTGCCCCCTCCCCCTTAATTCCCCTGAAGATTTTTTTTTTTCTTCTCCTGAAAATGAAAGCAGAGAACAAGCATTTCCCTGGAGCTCCTAAATTTAAACCTTCTTTTGAAAGCCTCCTAAGTTTAAAATGGTTGCCACTTGTTTATTGCTGTGGGTAATGTAAACTACCCCCAACACGAGACTAATCCTGCTTTTGAAGGACTCCATTCCCTAACATAAGGCAGATAATTGAAGGGAAACAGTCAGATACACATCTAGAGATGTTGGGCTGCCTAAAGACATGCAGCAGATGGCTTTCAGCGTGGTGTAACTTGGTGGCAATTAACATCCTTTGGATTGAAGACTTTTAAAGAAAAGAACCATCCTACAATAACTTTAGAAACAAATTTCTAATGCCAGTTGCTTCGCCTCCTAGTGCAGTGTCCTAAATTCTATCTTCAGGGTGTAAAATCAATGCAGGCATGATGCAGACCAACTTTAATGTGACTTAACTCTGTTCATGTTCCTAGAGATCACAGTCCGTGTTGCAAGCTTGCACATAGTGGGCATGCCCTGCAGCACAGGCTTTGTAGTGATACTCCCTGAAATGCCTCAGGCAGTGTATTTGTTAAAAAAAAAAAAAAAGTAAGTTTTGATAGCTATCAGTCTGTGAGGTTTCTTATGCAGAGTTGTTGTCTTCTTCAGATCAAATCTCTGAAGAGCAGTGCTATGTAGCCTTGGCTGGGCATTTTGAGCTTATAGATGTCTGGTTACATCATCTATTTCTTCCTCTGTATTACTTAAGGATATTTTCCAAGCTCCCTCCCAGCAGCATGAAGTCCTCATCTCAGTTTCCATTGAGGTGATCTGAGTTCTATTCACATAGCACCTTGCAAAGCTGCCACTGTGCCACACTAGGCGTAAGTAATCAATGTATATAAATTCCAGCCACTTGTAACTGGAAGGAAGAAAGGATTCAGTTTTATAGAATCACAGAATAATTTTGTTTGGAAAAGACTTTTAAGTTCAAGTCCAACCATTCTCTAACTCTACCAAGTCTGCTGCTAAACCGTGCCTCTCAGTACCCCATCTCTGCATTTTTTTGAGCACCTCCAGGCATGAGGATTCAACCACCTCCCTGGGGAGCCTGCTGTAGTGTTTGAGAATCCTTTTAGTGAAGAAGTTTCTTTAGTATCCAACCTGAACATCCCCTCAAACCTGTTTTCATCACTATCACTGTTTTGGTTTTTTTTTTTTTCCTTAGGATCTTTCTGAGTAGCACTTTTGTCTGTTGTATGTTTGTTAAGAAAATAATTCTTCTCTACTTGTTGCAAGAAGAAAGAAGTTCACTGCACACATGGGATAATATTTGTTTGATTTCCTGATGTGTCTCCTGAAGCCAGAGTGTGAAAATGTTGATATAGCCTCTTGGGATGGTTATCCCAAGGAAGCAGTCATTTCTACTGTGTGTATACAGACGTGCCCAATTTTACATAAATTTTTAAATTACCATTATTATTTTAGTATTACAGGCTTCTTAGAACAGGGTTTAATGGTGGTGCTCTCTATTGTTGTTTTTAAGGTGGTGCATGGTGCTGTGGTCAATAATTTCTCTGCAAGTGTTCTAAAAAACCTGTTACCAAGTCATGAGTTTGCTGAGTGAGTCGAGTGCTGTTTCTCTTCCCCAGTCAGAAGCAAGATCAAAACCATTGCCTATTGTTAGCTTTTGCTGTTTGGTATTTCTGCTGCTGGAAAGTGTTATAGGTGTGAGATTAATTCTTCTGTTAGTGACGGCCCAATCACAGGCTGAGAAGCCATTCCATTAGCTGAATCTAGTATCTGTTTCAATGAGAAACCTCTCAAAAATAGCACTGGAATAACACCACAGCATCCAAACAAGCCAAAGAAATAAATCACAAATTAAGAAACCAGGCTGCCTTCAGTGCCTTCAGGGGGAGCAAATCTGGGCTTCAGTAAATATTTCCCTCGAGTTTGTGATTTCATAGCAGAGCAACTGCCTGCAGAACCACCTGTTTGCCAGCTTTTTTACCAGCCCCAAGCTGCTTCTTTCTCCCCTGAGCCTTCTTAGAATTTTCCTGCTTGGAGCTCCCCTGTAAGTCAAAGCCCCTGAAAGTACTGTGCTTACCTGCCTGGTTACAGCTGCTGTATCCCCCTTCCCTCCCATGCTGATGTTAGCACCAGTTCTATCCATCTCGCTGGCCATTTCGGTCAGCTGAGCCCACCTCTCTTTGTTCACCTTTCTCCACAGAAAGCCATTCCATATCTTTGGGGGCATTGCTCTGGTAGCAATTTAGCAATTAGCTCTGGTAGCAATTTAAGAAAACCTGGAGGCCAGCTGGGACTTCCAAGGAAGAAAAATAAGATGTGTCTGAGAGAAAACAGGTGCACCACAGCCCTGGCTTTGGTGAGCTCTAACAATACATCTGATGGAGCAGCAAAAGTATTTTGGGTAACTTTAAGAAAAGCTGTCTCCTGCACTACATTATCATTAGTAATGGCACATTCCTGGTTCCAGTGAGTCTATCAAGGATGTTTATTTTAAGGAGCAAGGGCACAGTTTTTTTTGCACAGAACGGTGTTTGGGAATGTTTGTCATGATGTGTCAGTGACAATCCAAAAGACCTGGTGCTGCCTTCTTTGCATATCACTGACTGCCCTGACTCCCAGCAGTTTGCATTCTTGGTATTGAAAGTGTCTCCCCCAGTGAAATGTTGATAATATTTTTAACAAAAAGAGCCTTCATATAATTGATATCTGCAAGAAACTGAGCTCCAAAAGCATGTTTTAACCTGTGTATTTTGTAAACACAACATGAAAAATTCACAGAGAAGTTCTGTTACATCCTGAGGCAACTGCAAGTCTTTTCCAAAGTAAAGGCTTGAGGAGCTCTACGGTGTACAAGGAAGAGGAGATGAACAAAGAGAAGCCAGATGGGAACGTACAAGCAGAGCTTGCAATTAGTATGTCTTATGCACCCAGCAAAAGCTATTTATTCTGCAATGGCTACAAGGCAGACTACCTCAGAGGCATAGTATGTGCTGTCAGAAGGTTTTATACTGGTTTAGAGACTTCACCTTCCTAAACAGCAGAAGCTATGCTGATACAGACTCTGTTGCTAGTGCAGATGATATCAGTCCCTGGAGTCCCCCCAGTGTAAGTGTCAGCTACAGGATGTGCATTTTCCATGCCCTGAGCTAACCTTGGGTGTGCAAAACTTTGGCAAAGCTTTACAGTCTAGACGTGGCCTAAGGCAGGTTGAATTTGCCAAATGTAGTGTTTAATGAGACAGCCAAATGAGTGTAATACACAGCAAGTTCAGTAAAGCCCCCAAGGGCTGAGGTCCTAGGAATGTGCTGTGATGTAGCAAAATAAGTCAGTGATCCTTTTCATCCACCTTCCTGGTGGGACTGAGCCTGGCTTCAGAGAGGCTGCAGGAGGGAGAGGCTCACAGCACAGGGAAAGCTACAGACCTGTTGTTTTCCTGTGGTGTTTAATAGTGCCTATCTGGAAGTATCAGGCACTGCCCTTGTGTTCTGGGCCCACAGAACAGCACTGTCCTCAGTCTGTGATGACTAAAAGGAAGGGCCACTAAACCCTGCTGGACAGTAGAATAGTACAGTGCAGAGCTAGGCAAAGAGCATGTAGTATCATGGAAGAAAGGGGAGGCAAAGGGAGTGTAGTATCATGTAGGGGCCAGGAGAGGTTGTGTTGGCAGAGGGATGGAACTCTAGTGTAGAATGACCATGTCCAGGTAAGTCCTACAGACGGATGGTTCAGATGTGGACGTACTCTTGTTACGAGCTCTTGGTACAGGATGTTTCATGTGAAATGCCAAACTTTAGACACCGTAATTTGGCACAGCCATAGAAAATCCAGTATGTATCTTTTTCTGTTAGAAGCATAGCTATTCTGAAAAGGATATTTACTGGCTTGAAAAGGTTTAATCTTGAGTACTTGAGGTGCAGTAATGACATAGTATTGTATTGCCCTAAAATGCTATGATATCATCATTACAAATTCTCTAAGTTACTTGTGTCTGCACAGATGAATGTGTCACGTCCTACAAACACAATTGAGACAGACCTATTGCCCTGTAATTCTCAATGTTTCTGTAGGTGAAATATAAAGAAAATACTAATCTGGATTTCTAAAGGGTTCTGAAGGACAAGGATGAACTTTATGGGGGGTTTAATATTTTTTTTCCTTTGTTTTGTTTGTTTTGTTTTTAAAGGCAAATCCTTTTATGTTTTCTGCTAGAAAAGCTGCTCATTGGACCTGTGATTCATAGATGAGGACCAGAACCCATTGATCTGTACACTGGAGAGAAGGTCCTGATCACTGGGTAAAGCTGTCCAGTGTTCAGCACCTGCTGGTAGGTGCACCACCCTTCAAATGTCTCTAAAAGTGATACTTGATTGAGTTTTCTTTTATTTCTAGATAAAAGTTCTTTTCTCTTTTCACACAACGTTTGTTCTTTAAGATTGATTTAATCACAGATTAGAACCACTAGAAACATATGGTTTGAGAGACCTCCTGGATGTGCATCAGACCACACCCAGCAGGTTTGTCTGTCTTGTGCTGGCAGAAGTTTAAACTGAAAGGAGAATCTAATGGGAGTGCTGAGAGTTGCAGGTCTAAAAACTGAGCACTCCAAGCAAAAATTTCTTTGAACATAAGAGAAATTAGTTCCATTTCATCAAGGAGATAAGAAAATAAACATGATCATTCCTTGGCTCCGAAATGCTTTTTATGCAACAAAGTAATCTCTGTTTAGAAAGACATTTAGAGCTCGCCTGCTTGGCAGTAGCTTGCTCTTTGACACTCACCTTTAGATTGTAAGAAATAATGCACTAATACTGTTTGTTTTGTAGAATTTGGAAGTATGTTGAGGGATGACACTGTGACACAAACCGAAGTTTAGGCCAGAAGGAAGCCCTGTGGAGTGGTAGCACAGCCTTGTAATTGGCTAAGGTATACACGAAGGCAGGAGGGGAGGAAGACAGAAGTCTAAAGTGCTACTTATTTGCCTTCCTCTTCTCCCATTTCTGCCCTGAGAGAGCGTAAACCAGATCACTTGCAGATACAGAGGTCACACTGTTTATTTCTGTCACACTTATATGGCCTGGCCAATAACAGGGGAGCATGAATCAGAAGCTTAATTTGAAACCAAAAATATATGGTGTCATTTTGTATTGTGAGAGCATCCGAGGACCAGTTAGGATCAGGGCTACTGTTACATGCTGAATCTGTTACAAGTTGACCACAGTGTGTGGTTGATCCTCTGGGAACTTTTCAAACCAAGACGCAGTGTGCTGGAGAAGAGAGAGTGAAGGAGCTGAGGTGTTGGGTGGTCTGCATAATGCTAGAAAGGAGACAAAAGGCTATGTGTTAAAATCTGTCACTTTTAACTGAAAAAAACTGAAAAATAAGACTTGTAACAGAGGAAAAGACATTATTTGTTTAACTAAAGACATCTGAAAGATCTCAAGTTGATGTGGGACTGAGATGGGAGGAGGCAGGACAGGCAGCTGAACATATTAATACCATTGTTGCAGCTTGCCCATGTGGTGTTTGGGTTCTTTATTTCCTCAGCTACATTTATTTGGTAGAATATTGTTGGTAAAGTCTTGGTCTGCAAAAATGAAATCAACTTACCTGAAAAGGTTGGCTTCATGAGAGCTGAGTCATTATGTGCCCGGACTGTTTTTCAGGGCTGGTGAGCTAGATGTGGAAGCATGACTGACTGCAGTTGTGACTGCAAAACCAGCTGGAGAAGAAATGGAGAAATGCCTCATGCTGAGGATGCAAGGTGGGGAGAAGAGAGAATTAAATTGGTTTGTTGTGTAGTACTAAAATGTCTCTCTCTCTGTGTCACATTTTCTACTTATGAAGGCAATGTTCTCTCCACTCAGATGAAAACTCAGAAATGAAAAGTCAGAAAAGCAATTAATTGATCTGTGCATGGATGCTATTGCTGTCTCTAGAATTAAAAACAAACAAACAAAACCAAAAGACAACAAAACAATGCTTTATCAGAATCATAGTTGTATATATCTCTGGCTAATGATACTCTCCTTCAACCTGAGCACTTCTGCTGGAACAGGAGAAGGATAGTCAAAACCTTCCTGTCTCCTGGAAAGTCCATGGAGCTGGAGACAGTATCATGGAAACCTTGGATAGGTATGTAGCATTCAGCAACTTCACAGATGAGCTTCCAGGAAACCTTTACAGCCTTTTCAATAAAAATAGCATTGGTATATGACTTTGTTTATGGTGGGGCCCCACAGAGAATTGTTTGGGTTTGGTCTGTAAAGCTTCTAGCCAGTCGGTCTTGCAAAGAACAAGGGTAAGCTGGAGCCTTGCAGCATTTAAACTCTGTGAGAAGGAAATAATATTTTAAGAGCAATCATATCTTGGGCCCAACAAGTTGGACATTGCCTAGTGCTGCCAGAGTTTTTAATATTATTGAATTCAACAGTCTTTTCCATCAAATTGCAGAATCATCTGGAACATTCCCTCTTATGTGAAATGAATGCTTGTCAGCTGCCAGGTGATTAACAGTGTTTTTTGAGATGTGAGGATGTCTCAGGAGACCCAGCTTTGTTTTGCTACTGTAATTTCCAGTAAAGTCAAGACTTGAAACTGCCTCAAATGATGTATTTTGCAGCTTCAAGGTAAAATTCAAACCTGCCAAAAGTTTCTTGATTGTTAGTTTTTCTGGCTTGAAACCACCTAATTTTTCCACTGTTCTTTGTACATGTAGTTATGGATGACCATCTTATCTCTTTGAGTTAAGGAAAGACAAACACTGTATCACTTCCTAAGTGTTAGGAGAGAAAAAAAAAAACCTACTAAAATATTAGTAAGAATTTTCAAAGGGTTACAAATTAATCAGATATTGTACAAATAAACACTGAAGGTGTAAGTCCTAGCAAAAGGGTTTGCAGTCTAAAAGAGACAAGCCATTGGTTACATTCAAAGGAAAGGGTAGAGGTGGAGAATTAATGGTTTTGAGAAGGAATCTAAATTGCGAGGGCCTTTGGCAGACAAAATGAAAGACCAATCAAACATAAGAGCAGCAAACTTGTCACAAAATAAAGTGAGGAAGAAGCAGACATAAGGAGAGTAATTGGAAGACCTTAAGAAATAAAAGTGTAAGTGAAACCAAGAGTGCCTGGACGCTGTAAGGGAGATCAGAAGGACTGACAGCTAACAGTGTGACTTGGTTGGCAGGTTCTTGCAAATGCAGGTAACACTGTCAAGTGCCTAAGTGCTTTTTCAAGTTGTGAACCACATGTGGTGCCAAAGCAGCACCTGCTAACTTTGTTAAAGCACTGGGGTGCTTAAGTGGCATTGGGTCTTCAGCATTTTAAGCTGTGCAGTCCTCACCCTTCTGGTTCATACAGTTCTGTGGAATGTAGTGGTCCCATGGGCACAGTCAACAGCTGTGCCTGCAACCTTTTAGCTGTCAGCCTATTGCTTCCACTGAGTACTTGAGGTATTTTGCAGTGGAACTATTTTGATTGCAGTGTTGTTTATACCATGCTCTCAAAGTCACTTGGAAGAGCTTCTGAGCACTGTTTATGTGGAATAAATCAGTGTGCAAGGGAAGCAGTGGAAAGCTGCAGTCAGTGTAGATGTGATGGGGGGTGAAGTGCAACAATGTTTGTTTCACTGACCCAGAACCATCATCAGCTGCAACTACTAAATATATCACAGGACCAGAGCATGTTGGGAGTTGGAAAAGACCTCTGGAGATCATCTAGTCTAACCCCACCCTGCTGAAACAGGGTCACCTAGAGCAGGCTTGCCAGGCTCACAATGTCCAGATGGGTTTGCATCTCTCCAGAGGAGACTACACAACCTTTCTGGGCAGCCTCCAGCACCCTCACAACAAAGAAGTTTCTCCTCATGTTCAAATGGAACCTCTTGGGTTCCAGTTAGTGCCCATTGTGCCTTGTCCTACCACAGGATATGACTGAAGCTCACATAATCATAGAACACCTTGAGCTGAAAGGGATCTTAAAGCTCCTCCAGTTCCAAACCCCTGCCATGGGCAGGTACACCTCCCACTGGACCAGGGTGCTCAAAGCCTCCTCCAGCCTGGCTTTGAACACTTCAAGGGTGAGGCATTCACAGGTTCTGAGTTCTGAGTCTGTACCCATCCTCTTGCTCACTGCCCTTTAGCTATTGATCAGATAATCAATATAGTACAATTAATAACATCATTTAGACACTTTTACCTTTTCACAGCTGAAGTACAGTTGAACAGATTTAAATGATGTATAGAAAAGAAATGCATCTGGACTGAAGAACCATCAGGTGTATTTTAACACTGTCACTTTCCAAGCTATACAAGTGCAGGTTTATGAAGAAATTATGACTGATTGTAGGAATTCTCACAAATGTTTCTTCTGTGTGCCACCCTTCAGCTGGAGACAGTAATAGTTTTCATTCTTTTTCTACTTATAGCATGGTTTTGTGTTTTAACTGTGCAGGGTATGAATTACTTTGCCCTAACTGAAAGGTATGCATGTGGTGCAGCTCTGGCACAGCAAATACCCATGTGCCCATAAATTGTAAGAGTAATTCTTCAGAGCAGTATAAAGATCTGACCTCATTCTGGCACTACACAGAGATTATCTGTGTCCTAATAATAGGTGAAAAGGCAGCAAGAAGGCTGATAGCTCTCGTTCTTTCAACATCAGTTAGTTTGGAGAGTCCCCCCATATGAAGCAGTTCACATATGCAGAAAACTTTCTGAGTTGAAAGGCCTTAGATAGAATCAGACCTTTTATTATTTCTTTATTAAACTGAGGTATTCCAGAGATAATTTACTATGAGGAAAACTTAAGGAAGTGACACTGAAAGTCTTTGAAAATTAGTAGCAATGTGAATTAGGAAATAGCAAATCTCTTCAATTTCATTGAAATACTGCAGTGCCAGATAACTTCCTATAACAGCTAGGGACAGCTCACAAAATGACATGGAAGTCAGATAAACTGAAGCAGCACGTCAAATGGATCACACTGACGTGCACTGGGTTGGAAAGGACCCTCAGAGGTCATTTTGTCCAATCCCCCTGCAGTCACCAGGGACACCTCCAACTAGATCAGGCTGCCGAGGGACACATAGAGTCTGATCTTGAATGTCTCTGGGGATGGGGCCTCAACCACATCTCTAAGCAATCTGTTTCAATATTTTACCAGTCTCATTGTAAAGAACTTCTTCCTTATGTCCAACTTAAATCTACCCTGAGAAGATCCATGAGAAGAGAGCTGCTTTATTTTTCCAAGTCAGCAAGCTACATAAAACTCTTGGCAGCCTTCATTACATAACCTCTCTGAGTGATACTGTAGTCTCTTGGGTGTGAGCCAGTGTGGAAAGGTGCAATGTAGTCATCTTGCATTGGCAGGAGGAGGAAGAGATCAACCAACTGACCCAGTAGGTATTTCCCCTGCTCATCAAAAAGGAATGGGTATGGAGAAGGCATGGGGAGCACTATGCCACTAAATAGCTTTCTGTCTATAGTGTCTCACCTTCTATTTTTAAGTGTCTCATGAAAGTGCTAAGGAAAAGCAATATAAAAGAGCAAGAATGTAAATATTATGGTTCAGGGATATCAGCCCCAGACCAAGTGCCACCCCCAGCCTTTCAATGAAAGCTTTGAGGGGCTTCTAGTTCAAAGGGTTTCAGGGATGTGGAGAGGCAGAGATGTACATTACTTTCTTCTTCTCTATCGGTCTCCCCTTGTTGATGGGAGATAAGTTGAAATAAGGAAGAGCATCCCTCCTAAACAGTTCTGAGAGGGCAGTAACACTGACATGGGAAAGAGCAGCTACAAGGTGGTAAGTGCTTTTTCAAATGACAGGATAATTTTTCTGCTGAGGCTGGAAGTGTCAATGTCAAACCAACTTCTGCTCATGTCTCAGACCTTCTGATGCAATTGGCTGTTCGGTGGATGTTAAAATACTCAGGAAAACCTCCCCCGATTTTAAGGCTTTATTATAGGAGGGTTTGCTGCTTGTAGTGATCTTATTGTGTTTGTTGATTATTTTTGTTTCAGGATTAAGGGACTACTGGCACATACATGTCTCAGGACTAAAATGTGGTTTAGACTTTGCTTTTTGTTTTGCTTTTCATAGAGTGGAGGATATCTGGGAGCTGGAAAATCCATCCACAAGACCACTGGAAACTGCATATTTTTATTTAAACTCAACCCTGCTGTGTTTAGTGTCAGAGCTGAAAAGTGAACCTGGTATGACTAGAAAATGAAGCAGAAAACTACAAATCAATGAATGGCAAAATAAGTGAGATCCTGAGTGTAAAAAGTGAATGCTTAAAATGTTTTGGGCTTAATCACTACATGTATCATTAAAGACTTACTTTTAAAAGTAGACTGCTACAATAGCATCTTAGGTATCTACAGGCTGGAAAGCAGCTCATGTATATTCTGGGCAATTATTTGCTAAAGCAGCTTGAGTTCAAAGGTGTTTTTGCTTTTCACAGATTTATTTCTCTCATCGGGCTTTGCATAAGCTCTCTGTTGATAGTATTAAAATGC
This sequence comes from Psilopogon haemacephalus, assembly GCA_013396835.1. NCBI lineage: Eukaryota > Metazoa > Chordata > Aves > Piciformes > Megalaimidae > Psilopogon > Psilopogon haemacephalus. The sequence goes on from VWZI01018739.1 coordinate 203,474, forward strand.
TTTTTAATTTGTGATTAGTGAGTAGTAGCAAGGGGAAGCAAGAATTGGCAGGAACAGTTCTTACCAAGTAGGTGTGTGTTTCTTTTTTATCTCACAGCCAGGGCTTTGTCAGAGTGGAGGAGCTGAGACTGGTTCATACTCAGACAGGCTGTTGAAGTTCCAGTCTGGTTTTCTAATTTTGAATTTCTACTGGATGAGATAAATGTTAGGAATAATTGTAAATTCTATGGGGATAAAAAAAAAAGAAAAAAGTAAAAGAGAGTCCTTGAGACTGTAAGAAAAGGTCTGCTGTAGTCCTTTAAAAGCTAGAACAGCTTCAAAAGTTGTTAGTGTGTAATTTATATTTCAGGTGAATATTTTTCTCACTGATGCACTGTTTAAACTCACATTATGGTATTTATTTGCTATCTAGTTCAAATCAAGGAAATAAAAAAATGTCTGAAGGGTTATCAGTAGAGACATACAGTACCAACAGGCTGGACAAAGCCCTCAAGGAAAGATTAATTATTTCTTTGCGTTTTCAGAATTTTTGCTATTGTTGAGAGGTTTTGAGATTGAAATAAGTTTGTAGATGACACCAAGTTAGGAGCAAGTGTCAATCTGTTGGAGGGTAGGAGGGTCCTGCAGAAGGACCTTGACAGGCTGGATGGGTGTGCAGGAGAGCCAATAGCATCCTGGCCTGAATCAGCAACAGTGTGGCCAGCAAGACAAGGGAGGTTATTCTGCCCCTGTACTCAGCACTGGTCAGGCCACACCTTGAATACTGTCTTGAAAGTCTCTCCCAGCCTGGATGATTCTAAGTTTGTGAGAAAACTAAGTAGAGTCAGTACTGCTTTCCGAGTGTTTTAGATGCTGCCATTCCTCCCTCTAGTGAACCCGTCTTTCATCATCTGGCACTTTCTCTTCATTCTTATCCCTAAAAGCAAGACAGAAGAAATCGCATTTAAAAATTATAAATCTGCCAGGCTGACCATGCCCTGTCCTGTGATTATGTTGTGTCCTCTGCTGGATGTTTTCATCTGCCTATGCTCTTCATTATGCTGCAGAGCACCAGATGCCTTAGACTGAGAAGGAATATCCAGCTCTCAAACAGTCCAGCGTTGCCCTTGTGTTGCTCATGATGCATGAAATGAATGCTTGACAGAGTTGGTGGTGTGGACTGCTGTGGTCATTCACTTTAGCTTCCTCCCATCCTGATCAAGGGTAGATATTTAATCTCCAGCAAATGAATGTTTAGTCTTTTTAGAGGTCTTTTCAGTGCTGGGAAGCCTTCGTGGGGAAAAAGGTTGAGGATGAGGGCAGATAATGTCAATACAGTTTTCAAGAAAATATCAATCCTATCATGTGTTTATTTTGTCTTTTCTTTTCTTTTTTTTTTTTTTTTTTTTTTTTTCCTTCCCTGTGCAGCTCAGATGGAATGAAACATGGGACATTTCATAGGAAATCTGTAGCCAGAGCACCCTACTGCTTCACCACAGACTCTCAGGAGATGATTCTCTTTCCTCATTCCTAAAAGTAAAGGTCATCTTAGTTTATCTTGCTTCTTGGCTAACCTGTTACAGAAAGCCACCTTAGTATTGGAAAAGTACTTGAGATTATCTGAAAAAAAGTGAAGTCTTGCAATGGTTTAAACTGGAAGAGAGGCTAACTGGGCTAGAGATGGGGGGACTCTGAGCAGGCCTAAATGATGGAAGGAGAAGGTGTATAGGGAAGGAAAAATCCTCCCCTGCCTACTAAAATGCCTTGCAACTAGGACTGGTCCTGTGTAAACTATCAGAGCTCTCAAGTGCTGCCTTTTATACTGTACTTCATGTGAGACCATAGGATGGAAAACTGGTTGTCTGAGTTATTTTGAGGTTTTATATTACGCTCAGGAATTAATTTGGATGACAACAATGGTGTTTTTACTGCAGCAGCTTGAATTAAATAAGCAGTCTGGCAGAAGATCTGAGAAGCAGAAGGTGAAAATAAATAAAATGGAGCAGCAAAGAATGCAGAAAGAAACAGAAAGTGTTCAAAGGCATGTAAAGGCGATGAGGGCTGAAGCCAAATTCAGATGCAGACATCTAAGGTACAAATTTTCTTCCCTCCTTTTTTCCCTCCGTCCCCTGATGATGTGCACATATAGCCTCTGCCAGCTCTTGCATTTACTCTTGTGACAGAATTTAAGTGATGGAACAGAGCAAAAAGGAGGCAGATGTGTCTATGTGGGAAGTTGCTTTGCCACTCAGTTGTGTATGGGAACCACATCTTTTTATGTAGTTTGTGAGAGGGGGATTTATTCTTTCAGCATTTTGAGAAAGACTTATGATTCCACCTGGGTTTATGCACAATAGCTTTCCTGTCTCTACTCTTTATCTTTCTTTGAGAGCTCTCCGACTAAGTTATTTTCCTCCTGGGATACATAAAGTATACTCTCACCTAGGCTGGGATGAAGAAACTCTTGAATACAAAGGCCTCTGCTCAAGGTCTTTTGCAAGTATTGTCCATTCTCATCAAGCTTCACCTGGAGCTCATCTATAGGGCCTTACTCTGCTTGGGTCATGGAGTAGGGCATTACAAACTCAGAATGGTCTGTCTGTGTGCTGTGGTACTCATTAAGGAAGCTCTCTTCAAGACTCTAAGCTGTTAAGCCCTTTAAGCTTTTTAATTGTAATGATTTGTAATGATTTTTAAGTCAGAGATACAGCTCCTGAGCTTCAAGCTGAAATGGTCTTGAAGTGCTTTGCTGGCTTGCAGCCTGAGCTGGCTTCCAGTGTATTATAGGCAGCTCTTCCTGGGATGATGGTGAATTAGAATTGTGCTAAAGTATTTCTAGCAAGATGAAAAATCACCTCACATCTAAAGGTTTTATTGCTTTTTTTCCGCTTTCTATGAACTAAAAAATGAGGCCATTTCTAGGAAAAATAGCACTTGAGAGTATGAAATTTCCAGAAGTGGAGATTCCTTTTCTAAACAGTCCTTTTTGATAAAACTGATGCTGTGCTTGGAAATAGTGGTGCTGTGTGTATCTTTGAACTTGCAAAACTAACCAAATGCTGTGAACTATGCTTGGTTCTAAATTAAATTTACCTTAGTCCCCAGATCCTGTGCTGAGGTCTGCCCAGAGCTGGTGTGCCAGGGTTGCAGACGTGCCTGTGTGTCTCCATGTCTGTGTCCATGTGCTGCTGGGAGGCTGTGTACAACTAGGCGATATGTGTGGGCTGTTCTCAGGACCTGCTAACTGTTGTCTCCAGAATTTCTCAGTAACAAAAGTGCTTGGTGAGTCCATCCAAAATCCTGCTCCTGAAGAAGAAATTAGTTGGTCTTTACAGAACAAAATCAAGTCACAACCGGTCTGATAGTTTGTGCTTTTCTTTGCATATTTCTCCAGATACATTTGTCCTGCTATAGGCAGGGTACTCCCAAAGAACCATGTTCATCTGTTGTTTGTAGTTGCACAGTGAGTAATTTGAAACTATGCAATTTATTTAACACCATCTCACTACTTAGCTTGCAGAATCTCTGTGAGAAATATCCTGGGTCTCTTGACCTTATTTTTTCTCAAATTTGTTTTGAACAGCATGCCTGGAACAAGTGTTTCATGTGTTCTATTTCCTCTGTGGATTCATCTTTGGTAGTCAATGTGTGAACTTTTCTTATAATTAGTTCTGATCAGTAAAGCTAGTTCAGCTACTGCTGTAGATGGTTTGACTGAGTTGTCTTGTTGCCAATCACAAAGCACTCACAGGACGCAGCCCTCTGGAAGGACTGGAATTCTGCTCCTAACTGATCTCAGGCTGAAGTCAGAGGATACTTGTGCACACTTTTGCATGCCCATAGCAGGTCCACAAAGCCCATGTTCAAGTGTCCAGCAAATGCATTTGACACACAAATTTCCACAGGTCCTTGGGATTGTACGTTAGATAAATCTACCTTTCAGCCAGGTGAGGTTTTATTTCATGATTTCACGAGCTTTACAAACATCTGTAAATGTAAAGTGGACCTGCTTTCAATAGCACTGCCAGTTGGATTTGCTTGTTTCGAGTTGCACCTGAAGAGCAGAACAAAAGGGACATTACAGTGGTTAGAGCAGGCTTGCTGGAAACTGAAATAGTCTCTTTTTTCACTTTATTTGCTTGGGGGTTTGGGTAGCTTTTAAGGGGGCAGGATGTGTTACTTAGTCATGGAAAAAATCCAAAGCAGCAAGAGCAGAAAAAAACCCAGACTGCTCAGGAAATTGTATGAAGTTTTTCTTTGCCTTTGATTGTATATCTTGCCTCCACTTTGTTGCCAACAATTTCAGAGGGAAAGGGGATGAGGGCGTCACAGAAAAGTTGACTCTTATTTGTGCTTATTTTAATAGTAGTAAATAACACACCGTACAGTCCACGGTAGTGTCTGATGACTTTGGTGGCTTTGAGTCCAAGGGCAGAGAAGAGGGGCTGCATTTTGGAAACGCCTTTTGTCAGCCAACCTGCTACACAGGGGTTCAGAGGCTCTTCCCCGCGCCCCCAGCTCCAGGCGCTGCCCGCGCTTCGGGCACACCCTCTGTGTACATTCTGCACATTCCATAAGTGACTTTGCTTATATAACCCTGGCTGTGCTACCTTCCTCTCCCCACATAGGTGAACTGCCGGCTGCCCTCACTTAAAGCCGTCCTCACCCACCAGCCAGGCTCACTATACACAAGTCAATCTTCATTTCTGATCCCATTCCTCTTGTTTCTAATAGCTAAATGCCAAGAGTCCCAGCCTGGGGGTATTTCTTTTCAGGGCAGTGCTAAGGCAGTTGTCTAGCAGCTGCAGAAGCCAAAGTGGCTTTGAATGTGATTGTGTTTTCCAGAATTGAAATCTTAAGGACCGTTCCCCCAGAGCTGCATTCAGAAGTGTGGGTGATGGAAAGTTGAGGCTGCTCCTGCTGCTTCTGTTTTTGTTGAAATGTCTTGAGCTGGGCAAACCTGTGAACCATCCTGAGCCACCTCTTCTCTTTCCACATGGAAGGAATGGTAACACCCAGCTTGTAAATGAAAACCAAGTTAAAAAACAAACCCTCAAACCCTTCTGAGCCCCTTGCACAACAGTGTGCTTTAGGTACAAACTGTACCTACACGTTTAAAAGGGTGTCATTAAAATAGATTCATCCAGGACACGAGGCCAGGTTTTGACCTTTCTTGCCAGGAGCTGGTGCTTTCATAAAAGTGAACTCTTTTCTATTTTTATTGATCCACCAATGCTGTCAGTAATCCGTCAGAAATAACTGGTGATAAGTGGTTGTAATGATGAAGTGGTCGGTGCCAATAACGTTAATCAATGTACTCAACAACAGGGTGCACAGGAAGAATAGTCTCAAAGGACTGTGCTCTTTAATAAGCTTATTGTGTTTGACTGCTAGTTTAGAATTTAAGAATATGCTTTCCAGTACCTTTATTCCTCATCCGATTCATCTGCTGGGTTTCATTCTCATAGCTGTGGAGCATTTCTGGCTCTCGCTACGGTCGGCTGGAATTGTGGGCACGCAGGAACTCCAGGAATGAATTGTAAGTTGTTGTTATTAATTTATTTGGGAAACACAAACAGCGTGAGTCATTCACTTGTGAAAAATGCTCTACCCTTTCTTCACAATAAGCATAGTGCTGGAAAGCACAGCCTTCCAACACCGACTTTAAGTAGAATTTCAGCAGCAGAATTATGAATGGGGACTGACTTAGCTAATCTGCAAAGCCCTGCAAAGCTGATAATGTACAACAGGGACAACAATCTGGGACTTCCAGATCATATGTTTGGTGTCTTTAATGAAACCACCAGAATATGTCTGAATGACATAGAACATAGATAAATATGATGTCACCCTCTTGAAAGCCTATCTTCCTGAAGCTTTTTTTGCACTGGTTCCTGATCTGGGGTTTTAATTCGATGTCATCTATTTGATCAGTATATCCTGTTTCTTTTAAAATTCTTGGCTAATTTACTCTCTTTTGCTGTAATTTCCATTTCCAAACTCTTTGATAAGTGTCAGCCAGTGCCTTTTCAGACATTTCCTCTGTATATAATCCAGAGAGCTGCTTAATCATAAGTCATATGTGTGGCAATATGGTTTGATTATTATTCATGTCTCTGTAAAAGCTGAAGCCAAATTTTAATTTGAGAGCACAATAGCTGAGTCTTTGACAAGAGAAGAAATAGCAAGTCAGTCACTGTGGGTCCAACAATTTCTTTAGCATCTTTGCATAATGAAGGACTCTGCAAATTACTTTTCACTCTTAGGTTCTGTCACCTGTGTGTATTTGGATCTGCCTTTTTGCTCTTTTGACAGTCTTCACTCAGACGAGCTCTGTACCAGAATGGGAGGGCTGTGTTACATAAAGCCAGACTGCAGAGGAAATCTTCATCCCAACTCTTCTTTGCTGTGTTTCTTTTGTGAAAGGGCAGACTTCCTTTGGGAGAGACCTGTCTGTGAGAGACTCCCTACAGTTTACAGTGTCATCTTTGGAGGTGGCAACATTCCCAGTACCTATCAGCACAAAGTGCCATGAGCACCAAATTTCACATCTATCTCCTTAGTGAGGAATATAAATAGAAATCAAAACCAGTTGGGCAAATGTGTGCTGTAAATAAGCTCAAAAGAACTGCCTCCTGCCTGTGTGATCTGTAAGTCCTCTGTCTGGGTACTTCCATTGATACTTTCTATTTGCTGATTGTAAATCTAATTTGCTGTGGTTGAAGATATTTGCAGTTTAGATCGTCCAGGTTAAAACTATTGAGAGATCATCTATCACGGGAAATATTTTATTACAATTAAAAAAAAAAAGGAGACATGAACTAAAAAGGTAATACCTTTTGCAACATTAACTATTCTAAAAATAAACTGGGAACATAAAAGCATCTGCGCACATACTCTCTCCTCTCCCTCTCCTCTCCCTCTCCTCTCCCTCTCCTCAATGGAGCACCTAGTGCCATGGTCTAGTTGATTGGATAGGG
>VWZI01018739.1:210471-240248 GCA_013396835.1 Psilopogon haemacephalus
TCCCTCTCCTCTTCCCTCCCCTCCTTGTCAAACATGTGTACTCATAATATGTAATGGAGTGGAATTGCCTGAAAGGACAGGGCCATTTTTAATACACTTTTCTTGGGCTCTGTGGTACATATGTGAGCAATTTGAAATTAAAAAAAATCTTGATTTGGAGCAATTCGTAGACATCTTGTGGTGGATTGTCTGTAGTGGACAGAGGGATTTGGTCACCATAAGGCAAATAAATAAATTAGCACTATCTTTGAAATGTATAGCCACACTTGGCATCTGCAGTTACCAAACTCCCTCTCCTCTGTTCAGATGCCTTCACCTATACTGCTGAACTGGCCTAGCTCTGTGTTCTGTTTGGCCTTGAGTTAGAACAGAGGACCACCTGCATGAAAGAGATGTGAAATGTTATGCGTGCCTTTGTAATGGGATAAAGTACCAGAGTACCAAGTCTGCAAATATTTTACTGAGCAGGTCATGTATTAAGTAAAGCACTGAAAGGTAAAATGATAAATGATGAGGTCATCATTTTAGAACTGGTGTCCAGGTGGTGAAAAGCCGGAGGGCTGAGAATTAGAAAAAAAAAAAGTGACTTCTTTTAAGCTTCCCTGAGTTGGTGAGTTGCCTTCCTTGTGCCCTACTGTACAGGGCAGCTTTTTGGCCTGTTTGTGTATAAATCTCCCTGCAGAGCAAGAACCTTGCAAAGGAAGGATATAGCTGTGCTTTTGACTGTCATGATTCATCTTTTCAAGGGCTGCAAAAGTTCTGCATGTGGCCAGAATTTTACCCAGCTTAATGTAAATAATTGTGTTCTGCTTTAATTAGTTCTGCCTGCCAGGGTGAGTCACAGGGGCTGTATTTAGACATTTCCCCTTTCCTCCTTCCCCCCATTTTTAACCAACAGGCTGGATATTAGCTGGCACACATGATCCCCAACTCAACAGTTCCGAACTCAAAATTTGGTTGAATACTTTCTGTTGTGTCCTCTTTTAGGAGCTGGCTCTCTGCCAGCTAGTTTGACTGCAGAAGACTTCTAACCACAGGAGATGGGTAAAAAGAGGTAGACTGGATTGAGGCATCTCATGCAACTTCCCTGTCACTTTCATTAGACTGTGTGGTCAGTGGAACTCAGACGAAAGTTCAGTTTGATTTGAAGTTCCTTCTCCCGTTTGTGACTGTTGCTGTAGTTCAGTGTCTGATGTAGGTGCCCGGGTGTGAACGTAGCATTTAGCCTGATGTGGGTAGCACAAAGGTATGGGGTGGAGGGCCTATCAGTCATTTTTCAAAGCACTCATGCTTTGTCAACTATGCAGCAAGCTGCTTTATTCTCTTTCTTCTGCCTGGGGCAGTGGAACATCAGTCAAGTATTTGCAGAGTGCAAGTCAGTTGTTTTCTGGTGGTCTAGAGAGTTGAATGTTCTTCCTAAAGGGTCAGCTGAAAGCCAGGCCCGATGCAAAAAGAGAAGCGGGGTGGGATGGGCAGGAAGAGGGCAGGGTAGGGGAGAAAGCTGATTTTTCTATGGCAGCTGATTTTGAGCCGATAGAAAAGGCAGTCATGTTAACTGGCACAATTTAAAGAGAGTTGCAAGAAAAGAATTCAGATTTGAATAATATGCATAAGTAATGACTTCCCTTAGGCTCCAATCTTCAAGAATAAATTGCACAGATCTTCAAGAGCAGTAACTTCCTTAGTTCTCAAGGACTTTGGGAGGGACAGAATTCTTCTCCCTACATTATGTGTCAGTGCTGTAATAGATGTCATTGTTTCTTCTAGTAAGTGAGAAGCTCATCATAGATTAAGAGACTTGAGTAGTGGCTCATTGCCATCTGACTGGCAAGGTGTCTGACCCAGAAGCCACTAGTTTGTGACATAAAAGGTGTTCTAATGGCAAAAAATTATTTGGTGCACCCAGCTAGAGCACAGCACTGACGAAGAGGTAAGATACCTGTGTCCAGTCTGTGCACTTGCTTGGTGCCAAATCCTGATCAGCAGCCTGAACCTTCTTTCTGTTTTGAGAGAGGAGAAAGTAAGAAAGTGCACACCTTGCCTAGATGTAGGAGGGATCAGTGTTTGGGCAGGATAATCACCCAATTACCCCACGTGAATATTTTCTTTCTGTGTTTGTGTGAGTATAACAACACTTGGAAAGCCCACAAGCACTCATGGCTCAGCTCCGAGTGAGGCAGCGTTGAAGCACAAAGTAGGCAAATTTAAAACTTTTTGGAGACTTTTCAGAGCTTCTTATTATCTCATTTGTGCATTTGTAGATTATTGTGAGTGCATGCAGCAAGAGCTTTTGAGGTTTGGATGCTGCTGGCGGCAGTTGGAGGGGCAGAAAGCCTAACTGCAGCTTGGGCACATAGCCACTGGGAGCTTGGTACCCCCGAGAAGGAGCCCTGGGGTACAAAACTGGTGTGTGAGCAGTGTGGAAGCCCAGTTTTAAGCTGGATGCTAGGAGGAAGTTCTTCACAGAAAGAGTGACTGGCCATTGGAATGGGCTGTCTGAGGAGGAGGACGAGTCACTGTCCTTGGAGGTGTTTAATAGGTTACTGGATGAGGCACATACTGCCATGGTTTAGTTAATCAGAGGCTATTAGATGATGGGTTGGACTCGATGATCTCGAAGGTCTTTTCCAACCTGGTTAATTCTGTGATGCTGTGAAAATCAGAGAGGGCTTTAATGGTGTGGAAGTCATCTGTGAGCTTTTGACAATTACAGTGTTTCTGACCTGCTCAGCAGAAGCTCTCAGCTAATAAAATGGTTCAAAGCAGAAAATTCCTCTTCACACAGTGGTGGTCCATGTGATGGAGTCCTGGATGCCTCGTGCAGGCACTTGTCAGTGTGGGCTTCACTGTGCAGTCTGAAGAATGACAGGGTTAGTTCTGCTTGCCTGGAAGATCATGAAATCAGCATAGGATTCTCACACGTGGGTCATTAACCCAGTCCTAGAAAACAAGAGAGGGAAAGGTTGGATAGTAAAGTTTAAAGGTTTTTATCTGTAAGTTGCTTTTATCACAATAGAATATGGAAACATAAAACTGAGGGCTACTTCTAACTTCTGTGCTGCTCCCTTTTGATCAACATGGCTGAACCAGTGAAGCAACAGGATGCAGTAAGGTGAAGAAATTAAACCACAATAACTGAGTAATATTTTTGGTGAACTAAAAAAAAACAAACAAAAAAACAAACAAACAAAAAAAACCCAAATGAAAACTGTATGTAAAAAAAAATACACAGAGAAATCAATCCTTTCTTTCTGTCTGTCTTTTTGTGTCTTTCTGTCTTTCTTGGAATCCATCCTGAACCAGATGTTGGGAGTCTGTAGTTTAGTGTTTTTGGATCCCTGCCCAGACTTTTACCTATCTTTTCAGCTATTTACATGGGGTTTATTTCTCCAGCTGCGCTTTCACTGATACTGTACAGCCACAGACCTGCTAACTTGGAAGTTACTAATAGAGGGAGTTACTGTATTTTCATTGAGATGAACAGTGATACAAAACATCAAATGGAAATAATTTTGTCTTTGCTCTAAGAGTAAGAGGATCAGGCTTAATGAGGGGTGTGAAGAAATCTGCCGTGGACAATGATAACACAGAAGGAGGGAAGGGAGCGGCACAGGAATTTTCTTTGCAGTACCATCACAGGGAAGGAGCAGACAGCTGCTGTTGCTGCTGCCTATGGGAAAAGGTGCAGGGGAATGTCTTTTGTCTAAACCAGACTAAACTCCCATTGTGCTGTTTGGCTTTAAGTGTTTTTCAGTTTTGGTGGTTTCTGCCCTTTCTGCCTTTCAATTTCCATTTAAAAATATTTTCTTCTGTATATATTTTATTTTATATATTTATTTTATTCTGAATTTTTAGTTGGCTTTTTGAGCCATTCAACATGAAGGAAATAGAAAACTGTTGGCATAACTGCATGTGGTCTCCATGCTTTGGGCATGGAGAGGTTCTGTTAATTGTCTTTTGCATCATAGCATGCATTGACAGCACCACCATGACCCTGCACATCAGTCCTCTGAAAGACTCTAAATGTACTTAACTGAGTTGCTCATACAGTTGCACTACAACTTTTACTTTGTGTTGACATCACATTTTGTATATTTCTAAATTAACAGCCTTCAATTTGTGGTGGTTTGGACTGGAGAGAGGAGAAAATCTCTCTGCAGAAGATTGGTAAGGGCTCTCCTGAGGGAAGTGGTATATTTAAAGGTGTTGTGTGGCAGCCTGTCTGAGAGACTGGTGCTTCAAGTTTGGTCCTGAATCTCCATTTACACCAGTACCCTAGAGGCTGAATATTCCATAGGCTGTTACCAATCCCTTGAGCAGTGTAGTGTCTCCAGGTGCTAGTCTTTTATGCAGACTTCTTACCAAAAGCAATTCCATTGGCAGTAAGAATCAACTAGTACAGTTCAACAGGAATTTTTTAATGAAGTCTCTATCAGCACTGAGGCTGAGGATCAGGAAGAAAAGGCAAAGGAGAAGAGGGAGATTCTGGGAGGCTGTTTTACAGTGCTGTGTCTAGGAAGAGGTGGCAGAAGGGTGTGCCTCAGGATGGGTGTGATGAATCTGGGTGCCTGAGCCAGCTGAGAAGAACCTTTTTATTGCTGAGCTTGCTATATGGCATGCAGCACTCATTGTTTCATCAACAGCATTAGCCTAACTATTTGAAAAAAACTCACCCCAACCACAGTTTTCCAGGATGGATATAAACTGGATGCCTGGATGTCACCCAGCACAACTGACAGTGATGGCCCTATTCTTTAAGTGGATGGTATCATGCAACCACTTTGTTTGTCTCTAGCTGGAAAGTACACTATAACCATGTAAAATTGGATAAAAATCTGGACACTCATTAATACTGATGTAGCACGGGCAGCTTCCTTTGGGACAGTATTTCTGAAGGCAAGCTAAAATGAGACAGATTTAAAGAAAAGTAAAGAAGGTGTCCCTAACTTTAGTGTCTAGAGCTAGAAGGAGGTGACCAGTAAGTCAAGAACATGTTTTGCAACAGGCTCTCTCACTTGTGTTCCTAAACCAGCCGTGAGTTTTATCTTTAGAGCTTAACTTTTGGTCCCAGAGTTCCTTTCCTTCCACACCGTTCTCTACTAAAGGCGATATCTACTACCACATCATGGACATTTATATTAGTGCTTTTTTGACATATGAATTTTGATCCCTTCTGATTCCCAGGTAGATTACAGGGAATTTTAAAGTTTATTTGAAGGACTGAAAAAGTGCACAGTTTATGTGTGAGACCCATGGCCTGAAAATTCAGGTTTACAGCTCCTGGATATGAGAGGATAGGTTTAGTGCAGTTGTGTATGGCCACATCACCCAAAGAGACTGTTTAAGGAGCACTCTTTATACATATAATTTATGCAATTTGTTAATGCTGTGTTGCATTTTAAGTGGCCTCTGGAGCTCATCAAGTTTGCCACTAAGGTAGATGCTATGTTGCTAACATGGCCCCTGTTAAAATCTGAGGGCTCTGGTTCTCTACTTACATTTTGATTGTGATTCAATCCCTATTTCTACAACTCACATTTCACTGTTTTCTTCTGTTCAATTTTTTTCCCATCCCAGCAGCCATCTGGTACTTTCTTCTGTCAGCCAAGTTTCTGTTCTTTACCTGGAGTCTTTCAAACAGAGACTAGAAGAGAGTGGATTAACAGTTGTCACTGGAAAATGAGTTTACTTCCAGCTGGAAAAGCTGTGTAATATAACTATGCATTGATATGTTAGACATTTCTTCTTGGACACGTTTAATTCTATTTGAAGGCAAATACCTGGGAATAGTTTTCCTTAGAGTTAAAAATCTTTGAGAAGACACTTAGCATCTTTAAAGTGGGTTGGCTGACTTTACTTGCTCATATTATGCATGAGGTCTCAGCAGAACAAATGTGTTCTTTAGCAGACAGGTATTTGGGATTAGCCAAAAATGAGCCTTGAGACTTTAAACCCAGTCAGATTTAGCCCAAATGAAAGAGATTTGTGGGCATCCTATGATACTTGCTTTCCTTTTTCTCCTTCTATGTTGCTGTAAATTCTGAAGGTTGTATTTGCCCTGCAGTATCTTTGCCCCTTTTATAATAAAAGTAGAAGTGCATAAATCACTTGAGAAGCAACCTATTCTCTTTCCTGCCTGAGGTTTATTATAAGCATCCAAAGAATAAAATTTGAGTGTGTACTTGTAATTATTTCAAGAACTAAAATGTCTAGGCTGGTAGTAAAAGTGTCATGAAATTACTGTAAGGTTGCATGAGTTTTAGCTGTAAATCTTATTCACCTTGACTAGATCTCATACTTCAATTCACTGGGGTATAAAATACCATTTACATTAGTTCTTAGTTCACTTAATCATAATTAAATGACTTCAGAGGGCAATAATTCCTAGAGACTCTTTCTTTGATGTGACACAAATAACAAACTGTGTTTGTAATGTGAAGGTGTTCTACTTCACTTTTACATTTGCCCCAGCCATATACAGCATATAATGTTCTCTTTAGGTACAGACATATGCTCTTGTTACATGCACCATATGGGTCACAGATGTGGCTGACATGGCTACATGACATCTTTTTTAATTTCATTGCACTACACCGAGCCTGTGTATAGACCTTTTCACGAGGGTTGAAGGGATTCTGCTCAAGATTTTTCTTTTTTTTTTCACTTCCCACCTGAATGTTGACTGTGGAGGGAAGGGCCCCTCTTCTTTTGTTATCAGGTTATAGTGCGTTAATAAAAACCATCCTGAAAGTAGTATTTTGCTGCTGCTGAATTCATTGTCACCTTAAGCATGCCTGCAGTGCAATGTACTACTAGTTCCTTTTCTTTATTTCTCTATATACCTGCTACCTGAGCATTGGCTTACTTTTCCTCTTCTGATCACAGTCAAGGGCTGCTTTTTGGGAGGAGAAATGCCATCTATACATTCTCCATGATCTTAGAAAGTTTGGAATCCAGTTTTAAGTTCTGCAGCTACATTTTTGTTTAAATGAGATTTAAATACTTCTGTGTCAAGGAAGTTATTTGGAAATGAGGGTTTGTTGTTATTCATTTTGTCTTAGTATATACAGTTCGAGTGATCAGAGGGCTGCAGCACCTCTGCTATGAGGACAGGCTGAGAGAGTTAGGGCTCTTCAGCCTGGAGAAGACAAAGCTTCAAGGAGACCTTACAGTAGCCTCCCAGTATCTAAAAGGGGCCTACAGGAAGGCTGGCAAGGGACTATTCACAAGGTCTTGTAATGACAGGATGAGGGGTAATGGGTTTGAACTGGCAAAGGGGAGATTTAAATGGGATGTTAGAGGAAGTTCTTTACAGTGGGGTTGGTGAGACACTGGAACGACTTGCCCAGGGAGGTTGTGGATGCTCCCTCCCTGGATATGTTCAAGGCCAGGTTGGGTGAGGCCTTGAGAGACCTGTTCTAGTGGGAGGTGTCTTTGCCTATGGCGGGGGGTTGGAACTGAGTGAGCTTTGAGGTCCTTTCCAACCTGAACCATTCTATGATTCTATGATCTAAAGTGCCGCTAATACCTGTTAGCCTACACCAGCTCCCTTTTTGTGTAAGTTCTGAAGCAGAATGGCAGTGTTTTGTTCTCATGTAGCATCTTCTATCCATGCACCTATGAGTATGGCTGTCATAACATCTGTGGGTCTAACTCAAGATTTCCATGTAACGAACACAGACCTCCAGCTGCATTGAGACATTTGGATGTTATCTCAGTCAGAATATCTATTTCTGTCTAACTAACTAATGGCTTAGTGAACTTTTTTGTTCTGTCAGGTTGGAGGAACAAAGTTCTCTAGAGTTATCTAGTTAGGAAGTGAACTAATAAAAGTTCCAGGACAATACTTGTTACATGTTCGAGACTCTCGTAAAGCATTAATTGTCCTTTTTTGTGTTGCTTCCAGTGGAAGCTGGATTAGTTCCAACAGGAAACATACAGTTGGTCATATCAAAGTTGAACAGTGCTCTTCCAAGTAGCAGCAGATGTAGCCATGGAAGATGAATACCCAAGCTGGGATGGAGATTAAGATGGGTAATAGTCTGCTTGTATCTAATGATCAACAGTGGAAAGTGAATTGCCTCAGAATGACACATTTGTATTAGGATCCAGCACTGTTCCTGTTCTCCCAGTGAAATCTATCCTTGGAAGCCTGATAGAAAACTGTATGTTCAACCACCTAAACTATTTGGCTCCATTTATTGCAAATACATTGTGTACCTTGATGTAAGGATAAGAGGACTGAGCTAGCACAAACCCACCCCAAAGACAGGGCAGGAAAAGGAGGAGCACCTATCAGACTTGGACACAGTGTTTATTGCCACTTGAAGGTCTTTTCTGTCGCCTGTGAAAATCCTAATTCATAGAATCATAGAATGGTTTAGATTGGAAGAGACCTCAAAGATCATTCAGTTCCAACCCCCCACCATAGGCATGGACACCTCCTACTAGATCAGGTCACTCAAGACCTCATCCAGCCTGGCCTTGAACACCTCCAGGGAGGGAGCAGCCACAACCTCTCTGGACAACCCATTCCAGTGTCTTGCCACCCTCACTGTGAAGAACTTTCTCCTAACATCCTGTTTAAATCTCCCCTCTGCCAGTTTGAACCCATTCCCCCTTGTCCTGTCGTTACAAGACCTTGTGAATAGTCCCTCCCCAGCCCTCCTATAGGCCCCCTTCAGATACTGGGAGGCTACTGTAAGGTCTCCTTACAAGTTTGTACTTCTTGGGGTTGAAAAAAACTGCAATAAATCCAAAAGGTTGTAATTAAAGTATTTTATTAAGAAACAAACACTGAAAGGATGTACACTGATGGGAAACTGCTACAAGACCACTGACAATCCAAACAGTAAGTCTTGTTCCCTTTGAGAGAGAGGATCAGGGATGAAGGGCTTGGGTGGGGATTTTCAGTGTACATTTATTCATGAATCTGAAATATCTTACTTCTGCCTATAGGACTAGACAAGAAAGGAGAAATGTCTTTGTTTTTGTTTCATTCTTTTCACATCATTAAAAAGTTACTACTTCTAAAACGTAAAATGTTTTCCATAATTAACCAATCAGTTTAATGAGACAAATGGAATAATCTGTTCTATCTTCTGTACCACATCTTGTTATCAGTGTCCCATTCTCTATCTCAAGACACCAGAAATGCAAAATCAGGACTCTAGATGAGTAACTGGGAATTCTGTGTGTATTGCAGTTACCTGCTTTCTCACTGAACATATGGGAGCTACATGCAGCTATTAAAAATTGTCCTACGTTACATATATTTTCTCATGTAAATATCTATTTGGAGGCAAGTGTAATGAGAACACAGTTTCCTTTTGATAAATTTGGTGCATGTAGTTCAGCTACTCCTACTGAAATCCACCCCAGTTTTCTGAGTGCACTTGGCAGTCTTAATGCAGTAATTGACAGTCTCCCTTCACTTTCCATATGGCTTTACAAGACATTTCTAGCAGGATATTGGACTCTCACATCCCAGGTACCTGCAGCCCCTGAGGAAAGTGCTGTGGAGCTCAGGAGATCTCTGCTGTCCAAGTCTCAGTGCACAAGAAGTTCCCAAGGCACGGGGTGGCTTCCTGTCATTAATAGTATTTAGGAGATCACGGCAATTAATTTTATTAAATTTGAAAAGTTTGCATTTCAGCTGTGACCTTTTATTTGAATATACATTCACTGGAATTGGAAAAGCAGGAGTAGATTGAGATGCAAAGGAACTTGCTTGTTCAAAATATTTTGGAAAGAACATTTGAAGAGTTTCAAAAGGTTTTGCTTTTGTTTTAATGGGAAATTTGCCCAAATTAATTTGCTTCCACCATTTCTGGTTGCTCAAACAGCAAAGAGTTTTCTCACCTCTCCCTACCCAGATCATCTCTTCTTGATAATCCTCTTTCTGAATCTCACTGATATTGATGGAAATTAGATATGAATGACACTTATGTGGAAAGAAGCAATTCAGAAGTGAGTTTGACTTCACATTCACCCATGTTGGCAGACATAATTGGGCTAATTACACTAAATATGCCTCTTTATTTTGCAATCTGGGGAGGCTGAGTACTGTGAGCGGAATCATCTCAGGCCCAAACCTCTCAGTCACTGTTTTTCCACCAATGCATATCATGTGTTCAAGGTCCTCCTTGATTCTTTACAGCTCTTAATGAATTGCTTTAGATTACTGTGCGGCACCCTTCGTCAATCTTATTTTGCAAAAGATTATGTGAAGGCAAGTGGTCCTATTTCTGCAGAATAATCTCTATTGAAGGTCGTGGCCTTTCTTCCTCCTGAAACCTTAGAAGAGCCATTGGCTTTGTATCCCCTCCAGACATTAAGGGGTCCATTTCAAAGCAGTGAGTGTGGGAGGTGTACACAAAAATCTTCTAATGAATACCGGGATTCATTTTTTTCACTTGACCCTTTTGAGCATGACTATGAAAACCTACTCAAGAACATCTACATGTAAAGTCTTCGGTCACCGCTCTCTTGGATAGAGAATTTATGGACAAGCAGGATCTGGGATTTGCTTAACCTTATCTGTGTGGCTGGAACGAATGCAAAAGCTCATTAATTGTCTCATGGCTCTTTAGCTTCTCAGGGCAACTGCTGGCTAAATTAAACATGGCAGGGTGGTGTTCTTCTAGTTGATATGGTGGTCATAGGCTGGACTTGATGATCTCAGAGGTCTATTCCAGCCTCAATAATTCTGTGATTCTTCAGCTTACTTCTCTCATTAGTAGAAGTCAAATTAATTTCTGAATTGCTTCTTTTCATACAGTCTTACTGCAGTACAGATGACTCATTTCTCATCCCTGTTGCTAGCTCCTGACACACCATGCTGCTAAACTGACATCGTAGCCTTTAAACAGCGCTTTGCCACACAGTTTTTGGGGAGATTGGTTGTCTACACTCTATTGAGGTCCAGGCAACTGAATTTCAGCTTTAAATCATGGGTGTTCTGCATGGAGGAGTTTCTAATGCAAAGAAGGGTCAGCTGAGAAAAGAGACTAATGACTGCAGAAGAGACTTGAGGGCGGGAGTGTATTCCTTAGAGTAAGGGTCACATGAATGAACTCCAAACCAGACTGTGATGATAGTGGGTGGAACATCATCAAGATTGAACTGAGACTGAGGTACAGATCACAAAGATTAAAGTTGATATTGAAAGGGAAGACAGGGAAAAAAAGGTTATTCTCCATTTTTCATATTGTAAGAGTCATTGACATGAAGAACAGCTGTAACAGAACAACCTGAAATTCTTCTGCATGCTTACTTGCTAGATCTCCCTGAACTCAATGGATAGATATTAATCCTTCCCACTATAGAGTTCTTGAAGTTTCTTAGTGCTCAGTGGAGCCCAGTGTTTCACAGACCCTATGTTGTCAGTCAAACCCATGCATTTGACAAGTCTTGTAGAGAGGGATTTCATGAGCTTGGTGTCACCAATGGAGAGATCAAACTTGTACTGAAGGTGGGAGATGTTTCATATATCCAGGACAGGTGCTGCAGACAGGCAGCTGATACCTAGTGTGACAATTTCCTAAAGTGCTTTCAGATTGTTTCTGCCCCAAGAGGTTTTGAAATGGGAAAGATCTGGTGCTGAGCCATTAAAAAAACCCCAAAAAACTAATTAAATAGAATTGGTGGAATTAGATGGGATAAGTTATGCAGTTCTGTAACTGGATACAGCCAGAGGTGATTTTGGCAGGTCATTTTTCTGTTGTGCACACCAGACATTAAATATCCAGTATCACAGTACAGTTCTTCAGTATCAATACCATTATAAACTCAGAATAAATATGGGGAAAAAAATTCTTTTATTACCCCTTAAGGAATGAGGGGGGTTTTGTTGTTTTCATGCTGTAGAAAACAATCACTTCTACTCTTGGATGTATCCATGGATGAGGTATTGCTTTAGCAGTGTATTGCTACTGATATATGACCTCTAGAAGGTATACTCCATCTGAATGCATGATTCATTCAGATAAATTACTTATCCAATCCTGGGATCTGTAGTAGAAAAGCAAGCAATTAACCTTTCCTAATAAGAGCCAGAAGCAGGCCTTCAGGAAGTTAAAATGAAGGAGGTAGCTGGTATTTAGTTTCCAGAGCAAGTTTTAACACCAGCAGATGGTGCTAAAATGTCCATTAAAAGGGGAAAAAAAAAACCCACAACCAAAACCCAAGAACCCAAACATCTCAAATTTCCTTAAAATCATAAACTGTCAGGGAAAGATAAATTGAGATACTTTAGCTAATTGCTGCGGAAAGTTGAATCTAGGGTGATGTTAGTCATCTTCTTGCTCAGAGCAGCATAACACACAGGAAGATATGTGCAGCCTTTATTTTCTGGTTTGCTTTCAAGACAGATCAGTTTTCATTCAGTCAGGTCTTTACCTTCAATAAGGTGACTCAGGTATTTCAGGTATTTTCATTCATATTCAAACTGAGGATTAAAAACTTTGTGGTATAGTTTTGCTGATTAATTAGATGAAAGATTTATGACTTTTGACTCATTTTTTCACTCTGTATAAAGACTTAAAACAACTGGCAATTGTTTTCCTCAGGATATTGCTGTATAATTTTCTTGGCCACGGAGGGGAAGTTATGTACACGAAGAATAATTTTTAAAACTCATTGTAAAGGAATTGCAGGATTAAGTCAGGGAAGTGTGGCACAGGAATGCAGGATTTTTCAGTTCCAGTTTAAGTGGTGATGCTGGAAGAGGTCACACTGATCTGAAGCTGATAACTACTGAAAACTGTATTTGCACGTGAGCAATAGCAAAGAGAAAACTCTGTGTGTAAATCATGGAGACTGACTGATCTTAAAACTAGTCAGAGCTTCTTTCCTAAACACCCAATAGTTTAGATAGTACTCCCTATTATTTACTTCACTGTTTGAGTCTTATTCCTCTCAAGTATGACTGTGTGATGATTGCCTGAAAGGCCTGGATTAATGGTGGTGATTTAGGGTCAGAGCTGGCCAAATTTCTTTCTGCTGAAATTTCTGAGCACCATGCTACAGTAGAGGCCCAAAGCAACTGACAAGCATTCAAAATGTGAAATTCTGACTTAAAATGTACAGATTTTGGAGGTAAGGACTCTGCATCAAACTCACCTTAGATTTAAGACATAAATAGTGACAATTTAATGTCACATCAGAGAATTAAGCAACATATAATTATTGTCAGTCTAGAGAATCTTCAAAGCCACAAAATCAGACCATCCTTTCTAAAAGTTAGTCCCAGCAAGGTATAATATACAATTGCTTCTAGCAGAATAATTTTATCTAATATATGTAAGAGTGGTGAACCACATCCTGCTATCTCTTCTGTGTACTTGTGAGTCTTGCCTAAATAAGGACAGAGAATCACATTCAGAGTTTATCTCAAAAATCATGTAATAAGGCTTCCAAATATTCCTTAATTGTGCAGCGGCTTGTGACTGCGCATATACACCTCCCTGCTGCTCACTTCATGAGTACTCCTCTGCAAGAATCACCCAAGTGATGGAGTAATGCAAGGTATAGTTTATATTCTGATATCCTATTTAATGATTTTTGGGCAACGGTGGCATATAATTATTTACTGACCTATCAAACTGGTCACTGGATTGGTGTGAAATTCAGATTCTAATCAGCACTGTCATTTTGATAATTAGAGGCTCTGTCTTAGGAGAATGTGTGCTTGTTAAGTTGTAATTTGCTTAAAAAAATAATTAAAGACAGAAGTTATTTAGGAAGGAAGGCTTAAAACCAAGATTATATTCAAAGGAAATTAAAGACAGGAAGCCCCAGGGTATTACAGCCCTGCCGTGCAGCTCCTATTAAAGCAAATGAAGTCTTACAAGCAGCACAAATAGTGATGTTGGCTATAAGGCTGCCCAGCACTTTCCATTATAAGATTCTGTTTTCTATTGCATGCAACTTTGCCAAACTTAAACCGTTTGGGCCAAAATTTTCCATGCTTTCTGCCTGGGGCAAATATTTTTGAAAGTTTACTCTAAAATGCTCAGCCATTTGTCCAACGGCAGTAAAGGAAAAGAAAAAGATACTGTTTTGTCCCTGTCTAGAGGTATGTTGTGTACGTATGTCCATATAGAGGTAGAAATATGAATCTTTAGGGTTTTTTTAAATAAGTGCTGATTTTTTTTTTAATCTGGAAAATGCCAGTTTTGACATGGGAGAGTCTTTGAATTTGTCAGCTATGCCACAAGAGAGCTTCAGCATGGAAAGAGCATGCTGTCCACTTGGCTGATGAAGTGAGCAGGGCTTTGAAGAGGACTTAGCAGGCAATTGCATCCCTCTGGTTGCACTGTAGCTGTAGGAAGTCTAGACAGAAGATTAAGAAACAGGAATAATCAGCTCTCCTAAGCTCTCTGTGCTCCTCCTGACTAGTGTTAGGCAGTGGAGATGAGGAGTCTGCCTGAAGGGCAGTGGGTAAGGAAAAGAATGGCAAGGCAATAGGATGGAGGTGAGAGGAAAGATAAAGAACTTAGGAAGGCAAACAGTAAAAAAAAAAAAAAAACACAAAAAAAAGTAGTGAAAAATTGGAAAGAGTGGGGAAACCGTGAGAGGACTGCTTTATAACTGCTGCACCTCTGTACCTGAAACACAAAGACATGATCTATTTCTCCATCTCTGCCTAGTGACAAAGTCAAGCAGAGTGTGTTGTGTATGTGGAGTAGGCTGAGCAGCCGGTGGGGTGGAGTGCCACCTGATGACATATGATTTCCAGTGTAAGCATTCAAAAGAATTTAGTCAAGTCAATAAATACCCTCTTCTCTCTCCAAACTATTAAAATAATGTTTACGATGTGAAGTCAAAGGTCTTAGGATGGTTAATTAAGAACATAAACATTATTCTAATGGCTTGTAGGGTGTAACTGTTCACTGTTTATCATTCACATAGACTTTCACCATGTGCCTCTCCTGCACCACATGCTCACACCTTCCTTCTTGTCACTGCCCTCTTCAGTGAACTTTTGCTGCTCTTCTTCCCTCATACGCCCTTGCTCTGCACATTCCATTTTCATGTCTCTCTTTAGGTCATCTGCTCCAAATCCTGGTCATCTGCTCCAAATCCTAGTCCCTGCATTTGCGCTTTGTCAGTGTTATCCTACTGCCCAAGGCCGTGTCTTGGTGTCTTTTTCAGCCTGACCTTCTCTTCTTTGGACTTTGCTGGGCTGGCTCTGGGTAAATCTTCCTGCCTTTTCCCACACACCTTGCAGAGAACCTGCTTTTTGCAGAAATATGTGCTCTCACATGCCAAGGCTTTTCTGGACTCCTTTGTTTATGTTTCATTAAAGAAATACTCTCCTTTCTGGTCTTGCTTTCTGCAACACCACCTTTGCAGAGTCCATTCAAACTCAGCTATTTCATTTTCCTGATTCTTCATCCTATTTCACACATTCTGTCTTCCCCTTTCACCTTGTTCTCTCTTAGACAGTGCCGCATCATTACTTGCAGCTGAATTTCAGTAATGCAAACTTTCCCCACATGACAGTCTGCTCCTACAACCATTTCCATGCTGTTTCTCATGTTGTGAGTGGTCTAAGAAAGCCTGCAAAGCTCAAAGTTGATTATTATTTGAAACTTTGCTTAAAACTAGCTGCTATCTCCATGCTACAGAACAATGCTAGCTGACAAGTGGAGGCATGCTAAACTGTATCAACATCCATATTCAGGTTACTGCTGCCTTGGTTTTCCATTCATACTACTCTCAATCATCTTCTCCCATTTATTCTTCTGCTTCCTAACATCAACTCAGACTACAAGAAGTTTCCTGCTTTTTAGCAAGTTTCTGCACAGTGCCTTGCACCCTACATCTTCCTAAAATCCTTGGCTGCCCTCAGGATACTCACAATGGTAGAATAATTGATGAAATTTTGGAGACCCATGAATAATGCAGAAATTTGCATTTGGAAAAACGAGTCTTAAAGAAGCCAGCCTGGTTCATCAGAGTCAGACTATCAAAGCAGTAGCACATGGTCACCTCCATGTAATGAGGAGAAAATATCCCATGTTATTGTTGAGCGCTGGGAATGTTTTTGGAGGTCTTTTTTTGTTCTTTAATCTGACACGGTGTGTGTTTTGTCTTGCTATGGTAACACTTTTTTTTAATATATGGTTTGAAATACAGAGCATGAATGTGTAATGCTGCCTTGACCCCATTACTCCTGAGAGAAATTAGCTTGAAGAAGATTTGTTTTGGCCAGACTTTGAAGGGGGAAACAAAGTGGGAAAATGTGCATTAACTAAAAAAAAAACAAAACCCAACCAACTAAAGTTACTTTAAAGCAATGTTTCCCATTATTTTGTGTTGTTGCCTTTTGATACACCCTTAGTTTTGAAGACATTAGCTATATATTTGCAAATGACAGGATGGGAAATATTATTTTGCTCACATTGTTTTATTCTCCTCCCTTTTCACATCAGAAAGTAATTGGCTTCTTTCTTGAGTCAAACGAGCAACAGCTGTATCTTCCAGTGCCCTCCTCCCATTCCTCTAATTGAGAATCAGCATCAGCTGTGGCTTTGCACAGAGGCCAATTTAGCATCTCATTCAGCTGATATGAATGTGTAATTATAATTAGGAGCTCCAGGGTCCATCAGCACATGTATGAGGCTGGAATTCAAGTTGTATTTGGATATAGTATAAGTCTGAATGCTCCAGAGGGTAATAAACCTTCAAGCCAAGAAAAGCCAGAGGCGAGAACTTTGTTTGGAGATACTAGAGGGCTTCCCTGGAGGTCCTTCAAACAGTGAATCATCAATGCTGAAATGTTTGTAGCTGACTTCCCACCTCAGGCTCAACTACAGAAAGAAGAAAATTATTGGTAAATTGGGCAACTGAATTGTCTGCAATTGTGTGCCTAGGCCATGGTAGACTTT
The DNA here is from genome assembly GCA_013396835.1 of Psilopogon haemacephalus. NCBI lineage: Eukaryota > Metazoa > Chordata > Aves > Piciformes > Megalaimidae > Psilopogon > Psilopogon haemacephalus. The sequence goes on from VWZI01018739.1 coordinate 227,367, forward strand.
TTCTAGAATTCGGGTTGCTGCAACAGGATCAGAACCTGCTGTGTGCTAAGGACTTACTAAGATGTTCCAAGCATTGATCTCTGTCTAAAGTCAACAGGAGGACTTAATCTAGCAATCAAGAGAGGGCAACAGTGTCTGGGAGCATTCATCTGGAATCAGTTTGCAAATGGTTCTTTCCAGATCATGCATGTCATGAGTGGACTCAGCTCTCTGATAGTTCAGAACAGAAAGGGAGCAGTAAATACTGCTACTGTTAAAGGTGGTTTTGATTTTTTTTTTCATAGATGTTGCGGGTTTGTAGCTGTTGTGACCTTCTACTCCAGGTAAGGATTCCTACTTTGTCAATGATGGAGATGTTTGAAAATGAAATTCAGTGTATTCCTTACCATTATTGCTGAACTAGTAGCTACTAGACCTTTTTATCTGTCTTCCACCTTTTAGATACCACCTGTTTTCATTACATATTAACATAAATAACACAGAAAAAGGCTAAAACTATTGTCTTTCACTCAGGAAAACCTCACCAGGTATCACTGGGTTCAGATCTCATTCAGAAAAGTACAGCTATGATACAAAAATATATATATTTTTTTTTAATATGCTTTTAGTCTTAACTGGTTGCTAGAGGTATGTGAACAGGTGTTTGCTGCTGTAGGTGGAGAGGGAACTAGGTTCTGTTGTGTCTGTTCTGTAAAAATGTGAGAAAGCTTTTGTATGTCTGATGGAAATTCAAAAGTTGGAAAAGCTGAGACCACTTTTAGCAGTCTTTCAGGATGACAGTGCCATGGAAATGTAATGTATAATTTTAATGTAAAAGGTGAGGGGAAAGTAATTTCATTGTGATTAAAAAAAATACTCTTGGCTATTTTGAATTCCCCAAATTGAAGAACTGAAGGAGTAACTGCATGAGATTGTCTGAGTCAAACAAAGTGATTCTAAACTTATTCTCAACTCACTTCTCAGTAGTTTTTCTGGTTTTGAAGCTAGTTAGTGGGCAGCTGTTTGCTGAACTAGACCTAAAATTGTTCAAGGGGCAACAGTGGAAGTGAAGCCCTGTGTGTTCCTCAGCTCTTCAGAAACTTTCCAATGGGAAAAAAAAAAAAAAAAAGTTGGGAGGTTGACCTACAAGTGATTTTTACTTACTGTTACATTTGAGGATGGGCATTAAATTTAAAAAAAACCAACTATTTTCAGATTTGCTGCAAAGCCAGTAAGGAAAATTTCTAAAACTTAAAGGTAGCACATTTTGCTTGAGAGAAAAAAGAAACTTGTCATGTGGATGGAGCTGATGATGTCCTGTGGAGTTGCACCAAGATTTCAGGATAGCTTTTCATCTTCCCACTTCCATGTCTTCCAATGAAGACACATCCCTTCTGGATGTGTTCCTGTGTTATCTGGTATAGGAGATCCTGCTCTGGCAGGGGGTTTGGACTAGGTGATCTTTCGAGGTCCCTTCCAGCCACTGACATTCTGTGATTCTACCAAAGACAATGCCTGACTTGCTGCAGCTCCTGTAACTTAGTCCTTTCAGTTACATATTGTCAGCACTTGATCTTCAGAGGGACAGTAATCAATTCTGTTTTGAGATATAGTAGTTGCTGTGGGGCAAACTTTGGATGGCTGTGCAGCTAATCATCTCACCATAGCTGTGGTGACTAGCCAAGGTTTGTTTTGTGTTTTAGGAGAAAAAGGAAGATTTATTCATCAAATTAATTTTGCATCCTTTTCTGAAGTGATTAGTTTGTAAGCTACCACTCTTCCAGCTGTAATGTTAAGACAGGTGGGATGGAAATGAACAATCATTCGATGTGACTGCCAGCTAGGGCTTAGAGGACAAGTGACCCATCACAGATTCAGAGATAGTCTTTTTGTTGGAGCCCCTTTGATCTAGTGGTCATGGTGAGCGATAGCTTCCCCAAAGGAGACTTATCTACCTGTGGGGAAGGGACTATTAAAGGAATGATCTTTCATATCCACTTGAAGAAAGGAATTTCACACATGTTAAAAAAGCATGCCTAAATGAATGTGTGCTAATGGGAACTGTCATCGAGGGAATCTTGTGTGAGCAATTCCCAAATGGATGCAAGATGTTGTGGATAACCAAGACTCTCCAGCTCTGGAAGTAAAATAAAGCACCCAGAATGGAAAATGTGTTTAACAGACTAGCGAGAAAATGCCCCAGCATCATATATGGGAGAAGCATAGAATCATAGAATGGTTTAGGTTGGAAGGGACCTCAAAGCTCATCCAGTTCCAGCCCCCCACCATAGGCAGGGACACTTCTCACTAGGATAGGTTGCTCAAGGCATTATCCAACCTGGCTTTGAAAACCTCCAGAGAGGGAGCAGCCACAACCTCCCTGGGCAACTTGTGCCAGTGTCTCACCACACTCACTGGAAGGGAAGAAGGAACATGCCTCCTTCTTCTGGGATCTATGGGTAGGGCAGAAAACTTTGTATCTCTTTGAAATGATCTCCAGATCCGTGTCAAAATATGTTGAAGCATAGAATGCAGTGACTTAGACACTGGACTTTGGAAATGCCACTTATTTCATAGCTAAAAAAAAAGAGTCAGTTGGTGATCCACTGAGACTTGTGCTGGTCTTCAGCCCTGCCTGGCCTGTTTTCCTTTCACCTGTATATTATAGATACAAAGTTATATCGGATGTTGGTGTAAGTGCTTCAGAGTACTCTACTAGGTATTTAAAATGCACTAAGGCAAGAGAGTGAAGGCCAGTTAATATACAGTGAATGGACTGAGTGAGACAAAGATCTTTGGAAAGATACTGAAGGACGTGACTTCAGTAGTTTCTTTCTTCAGCTCTTGCTCATCTGAACAGTAAAATGAATACTGCTTTTAAATGAGGTCCAGAACAGAGATTTCAGTGGGTGCTGTGGATCTGACTTGCGGTGTGTTGGAAGACCACCCGTGACTGAAATGGCATGCAGGTACTGAAGGTCAGCAGTGGAATGTGTTTGTGGAGAGCTATGAGTGCATGGGACTAGGCAGTGCTACTTGTCCAGCCCATCAAAAGGAATTGTGAGGTAACTTAAAATGTTTCCAGATCTTTGTGGACTTCAGGTTTTAACTGTGTCTCAGAAGCATGGCTGTCTGCCACAAGGATAAGCGACACAGGAACGTGGTCCTGGGCCACTGATGTCAGTGGAGCTCTGCTGCTGATGTTGGTGGATGCTGCATGAAACCTTAGGTCGTACTCCACTTAGTGCAAGCAGCTCACCTGATCCCCTTCCTAACAAATAGACTCATCCTATAGGATCAACATGTTTTAAAGAGAAAACTGCACTTTGAACAAAACTAGGTAGACCTAAAAAGTGACAAAATTGTGCTGGTTTAAGCCGGAGAACTGAAGTGGGATTGTCTATAACAAGGAAAGGATTCTGCTCATGCTGCTAAACGTAGTAACACTGACTATTTATGCCTTCAACAAAGCACACAGACTTCTTAATTTTAAAGAATCTTATATGTGAGTGTAAATCACCAGTTTCTTACAACATTTGGTGTTTATATCTTGAAGAAAGTGGGGCAAATTATAACTGTTTGATCCTTGAAGACCGTTCCAACCTGATATTCTATGATTCTATTACATTTGGCAGCCCAAATTCATAATGTTCCTCCCTTCTCTGTTTTTTTTTTAATCCTAATTTTACTTAATTATAAGACTTAAAAAAAATTGTTCTGTAATTGCCTAGTGCTATGCGTTATGTAGAAGGATGTTGAGAGACATGTGATTATAAACTCCAGACTGCTGTGTGCTGACATTTATGCCTTTCCCTCTCAGCACTACCGTGAATAGATACTCCATTTTCTCGAGCTCAAATGTAGCTGGAAGGTTTCTGGCAAAAAGCAATTTGCATTTTTGGATAACAAACAGAAAAAAAGGGCAGATACAATTTTCCAACACCTGCTCTGGGTTTTAACTTCTTCCATTGAGTCTCTGTATGGTTCAGAGTTGGGGTTTTGCCTTTCACTGGAATGCCTAAAATTGGCTTCTGACAGACATAAAATATTAGAATAATTGGATTCTGTCCTTTCTCATTATATCATTTTCTGTTTCCTTCAACATACAATCCATAGAAAAGATGTTTCTAACATTTCCTGAGAAATATCTTTCAACATAAGCTCTTTCCATCTGCTTTTGGAAAAATCAGAATATTTTATAATTATACAATCATCTTCCTCAAGTTACTTGGGTTCTATTAAAACATTTTGTACTCTTAGAGGTGTCATCTAAGAAAGATTTAGGAAGATTTCAGCTTCAAGGCCACCTTTCTGTCTAGAGGTTGCTTATAGAAAAAGATAACTGGATAGACTTGCTCTTTTGAGAATGATGTCAGAATTTCCCTCTAGATACCCATTTTTTATTAACTTATGATGGAATGGCATCATTCATCTTAAATATTGAGTAAGAGAAGCCCTTGCTAACTGTTCCATAACTCTGATTTAATGGATGAACTCTCCACTGCTTTCTCAAAACTACAATTTCAGCTTGGAGCTGGTACATTTGAAATAAATTTGGGGCATTATGTGAGAGGTTGACAGGAGTAAGGGTCTGGTTAAAATAAAACTAATAGTCAATTAATATTGTACTTGCTAATCTGTTGAGGTATTTGAGGCTGGGGTGAATTTTAGGGACATTAACTTGATGTAATGCACTTTTTCAATTTTTGACTCCTGTGATAGTTTGAAATTGTGAAGGAATGAATAAACCCATAATAAAACCAGAACAGATTAAATAACTCCCAAACAAACAACAACAAATCAAAATAAAAATCCGAATCAACACCACCCACAAACAAAAAACCCACGACAAACAAAATAGGCTTAACTGAGAAGAGAGAAAAATAAAGTAGCTCATGTGAGAGTTGTCAGAAGTAATCCTCGCACTGCTGCGCTCTGCTTGCTATTTATATTCCTGCATGTATCTGCGTAGCTTCATGACAAACACATTAAAATTGTGAGCAAAGCAGAAGAGTGAGCTGTGTGCTGGAAGCAGCTGTAAAATGGGGCTGAGGTCCCCAGGCAGGAGGGTGTGCTGTGCAGGAGCCTGTGGGCAGCCCAGCAGAGCATGCGGCACTGACACTGCTCAAATCCCACCAGTCCAACTCTGCAGTAATTGCGGTTCCTTCCCAAGGGGCTCTGCCTGAGAGCACAGCTGCATGATGAACGTGCTTACAGTAGGGCACTGGCAGGTTAAGAAAACACTGACTTATGTCTGAAAATGCTTCTAGGGTCAACTGCTACCAAGACGTGAAAAACTAGCTCTGGAGAAGTGGCTGTGTCTGAAGGAAAATCCTGTGGTATGAGGCCAAGGATTCTGTGAATTATTAGGTTTGCAGTATGTAAACAATATATTTTAACTTAGTTTATGTGTCTGTGGCTCACTCCTGGAAGAAGCCATGACTCCCACTGGCTTCAGTGAATGCTGCAAGTGCACAGAGCCTCCGCGGATATGGTTTCTAAGTGCTGTGCACAAAGAATTGTGATCTCTAGATTTTAACCCTTCCAAAACCAGAATTCCTGCAAAACCACTCCTTTTTTTGTATGAATAGGCATTTGCTCACTGGAGTCATTCCCTGCATTGCTCCTGTGCAGGAGACCCCATACTTATGCATGTGCAACATTCAGCCCCAGGTTGCATTTGTGTGTACATATGTAAATTCTATGCTTGTCCAAGAAGCTGTATAAAAAAAAAACCAAATTCTTGTGTTGCACACAGAAAACTTGTGTAATGGAAACCAAGCTCTGCACATTTGATCATTGGATTAGATCCCTGTGCTCTAATGTTGGCAGCACATGTTTAAGAAAATGACTGGCATTTGATTGTTAGGAACAGACAAGAAGCCTTTTCATGGAGCTTATGAAATCAGTTGGTACTGACTTCTCCTGAATGAAGGATGTGTTCAAGGCAAATGGGCCTGCCCATCCTTTCACCTCCTAGCCTGGAAAGAGATGAAGAGTACTCTGGTCCTTGTGATGACATCTCATCTCATGGCAGCTTCAGACCATACCTTATAAATCTTGTTTTCATATATTGTCTTTTATTATAGAACATTTTAAGGAACCAAGTTATTCTTTTGTGATAAAGAGGGAGGAAGTCTATAGTTAAGAAAGAGTATAATATTTGAGGTGCAAAAATGGGAGGGAAGAAGACTGAAGGTCAGGCAAGACTGCCTTGCAATACTCTCTTCTTACACATTTTGCTCTCTGTTACTGTAATACTGAAGTCATAAAGCAGGATTTGGCCTCAACATACAAGTTGTGTCAACACAGGACAGGGAATGAAGCCACTAAATCAGGCATATAAACACTCTTGCTTGTTTCTAGCCAGAGACAAAGCTGCACAAACAACATGCATGACTTTAGTTCAACTAAAGTCCAAGCAAAGGACTTGTAAGGATAACTGTTGTTTCTTCCTCTCCTGTAATGTGCCTTGAGCTTCTGCTCTCTCACTTAACCATTGGGTCAACATCCAAAGCCTCTTTGTTTCTTTATGATACTTGAGGCCACTTTAAGTACATTCTTTACACCCTGGGCCAAAGCAGAGGCTTTTAGATGCTATTAATTCTTGTGTGAGGATCAGTGCTGCTGGTTTTTTCTAATTTTTTTTTTTTTTAATGTCAATTAATCAAGAACCATGATACTCTCTTTCTGTATCTACCTGAACTACTTCCACCAGTTGTTGATTTCCCTGCCTTATGCACAGGCTATAAAAAAAGCTTTGTGGCAAAGTCTGCTCAGGGCACATTTATTTGTTTTTGGTTTTTTTTCTCAGGCATTTGTGATTACATTCAATCAAATACACACAAGAATATAAGTGAAGATGGAGAAGGATAGGTCTGTGCGTGTATCTCAAAGAAAGCAATACTATTTTTAATATTTGATGTCTAGACCTGATCACTGCTTGCTGTTTTTCTTCTTTGTTTGTCTTTGTACAGGCAGCTGAGGAAATGATGATTCTGAAAGCACACCATGTCTAAAATTTGATGATTGTGCTGAGATGGTTAATTGATCGGCTAGTGCTGGTGGATGACCCACATGCCTGTAACAAAGGGAGAGAGGAAAGAGAAACATTTAAAAGTTTTTCTAGAATATAGTCTTGCTACACTTCAAGTAGGTTAGATAGAAATGATTGGATGTTCTTTATTCAGGTGATGAATGAGATTTGAAGCTCCTATTCAGCTTTGCTAAGTGTCCAGATTTCATGAGCTTAGATTGTGCTTGGTCTGTTCTTTTACATCATGGGCAGAGGAGTACGGAGAAAGTTGTAGCTCAGTCCACAGAACTGAAACAGGTAGCTTCTACCACAGCTGGGCCCAGCCTCTGCTTGCTTGTGTGGAAGAGGCTGTGCACCATGGAGGAGCTCCCTGCTATGTGATCAGAGTTGTAGCCTAGCACAACGGCAAAGGTTAATTTGTTCTGGTTTCCTAAGCGAGACTTGGAGGTAAGGAAAGTACAGGAAGCCAAATAACAATGGTAGGATACAATACTGTTAGCAGTTTGGAGTGGAATGATCAGGAGGGAGAGTATCTAAAGGTCAAGTGTGAGTTCAGACACACACACTGAAGAATTTCTCTTATGGGAGAAATGAAAAAAGGCAATGCTGGTTTATATCTGAAAGATGATTAACAAACCAGAGGTGCTGATGGGATATTTATTGTATGTGTGCTGTGGCTGCATACTTCCTGGGACATGGAGGAACATGAATGATTAGGTTTGTTATTCTGGATCATCTGAGTATTTTTTGAACTGGAATTGGAGGATGCAAGGAGTTTCCTTTTAGAAGTGTTTATACAGATTGTCTTTTAAAGGGTGAATCAAAATAAATAAAAGCAGCAGACATGGAAACATTTCCTAATGCTCTTTCACCTCCACTGAATCCATACTTGTCAGGGAAGGTAACTCTTAAAAAGGAAACCCTCTGGAAAAGTTTGAGAGCTGCTACTTTAATCTTCACCTTCTGAGCAGTTTCAAATATCAAGAGCAGAATGAGAGAGACCGAGACTCTAATTAGTGCAGGAGGCAGGTAGGACATTAATTGATTTGTTATGCTTCTTCTTTGACCTGTGTTGTGTTTGAGAACAATAGAGGAGTTGTAAAGTTCCTCAGCACCAGAGCAGAGCTTTGAGGCACGAGCGACTTGGAAACCTTTGATCACAAACTGTTGCTGTAAATCTGTAGATTTTATAATAGCCTTTTTTTACTACATGTATATTAGTTTTTGTCATTTATTCTTTGTTTAGGAATCAGATTGCACAGGTTTTGGGCTCCTTTTTCCTTTTACAGTGTTTGGAAAGTCTTGAAACCCATGTTTTTCTAATGGCAGTGTAGAACAAATCCTGTAACGCTTGTGAGAAAGTGGAATAGTCTGGGTTTTATTATGAAAAATAAGAAAAGGAAGGAAAGAAGGTGAAGAAAGATAGAGAAAGGATTTCTTTTTGTCTGCCCTGATATGCCATTTATGGTCAAATTTACTATGTAACAGTGTCTGTCGTGGCTTCACAGTCCCAAATTTCACAGTGAAACATTATACCATCACTGTCTAGTCCTTTGAAAGTTGCCTTCAGTAAAGGTGCTTAATAGTTCTAAGACTTTAATTAATGTTTGGGAACCTAAGAGATATTTGCATAAAAATAATGCTACCAAAGCAGTGTACATACTGTGACAGTTTACAAAAAAAAAAGCAACTATTGGCTTAGGAAAATGTGTGGGCATGGGCACAATTTAATCATTTGGTTGATTGTTCTGAAGGAGCACAAAAGAACAAAAAGGACTTCTCAACTTCTCTACAGCCCTAGAGGCTGGAACGTTGACTGAGAATTTAATGAAAATGTGCAAAAAACCCATAGAAATGTATGAAAGGTTTCAAAAAAGAAAAGGCCAGGAGATTTTATATGCAAACTGAAGGTCTCTGGCACTTTGAATGTCATTTGTGGTGAATCCCTCTTAGGCTATTTTTTTTTTTTTTTTACCAGTGGACTGCTTTTCCTAGTCCTAGAAGCCCGTTTAACAAGGGATCAGACACTCAGCTTGAGTTTCAGACAAAAATTAGGTTTCTATTTGTCTAGGCTCTCTGTATAGCCAAAAAGGAAAGACAGAGCTGATCCATCACACCAGGAGAGAGATGGCGACTGAGATAATCAAGATGTAGTGCCCTGGTTAGATGAAGTGTCCTTTGTCAGTGCCTGTCCAATGTCACGGTACAATGGCAGCAGGATGGTCTTGGAGCTTCCTTTGTCTTAAGCTGAAGCATGAGTGTTAAACAGCACAATTGGAGGGTAAAATTACCCAAGTAAACATTGCTCTCTGGGCATGACACTTTGGAAGGGATTTCACCTGAGAAGAAGAAGCTCATTTTTTATTTGGTAGAAGAGTGGCCCAGCTAGGGAAATGGCCTTGTTTATTTGTAGGGATTTAGCTCAACATCTGTGGAACGAATAAAAATTCAACTGTGGGACAAGAGCATATATCAAAGCAAAGTGTTGCTTTTCCTGAAAGCTTCTCATCTTTAGCCAGATGGCTTAATGTGCTTAAGAGCTTCAAGGCAGGCTTTTGCTGAAGGGTTGGATATATTTGACATAATACTATCCATTTACTTCTCCCTACCTTGAACCATGCTTGTGCCTGTCATCTCAGATATCTGATTATGTCAATGAGCAGTTTATGTAGACTGAGGACTATGTATATTGTGAATAGAATTAGGGAGTTCCTTACATGACTTTTATGCATGAAGGAACAACTAAGAGACTGACATTTACATTTTCTGGGTACATATTCTCTGTTTCTTTATGAAGCATCATTGTCTTTAATTTCACAGTCCTCTGTGTAGTTGAATAGAAAATAATCCATATGTGCATGGAGGAATTTCCAGTCCTGCTCTGGGGAAAGAAAAAAACAAACCAACCAAAAAACACAACACCTTCAGCCAAAGTAAGTATTTTGCAAGATAATGTCTAGCATGATGTAATATCAGGCACCTGGAACAGTCACATCATCATTGGTTTCAGCTTTTCTTCATGACTAACAAGAATTAGGCAACATGCACCAAAAAACCCTGAGCTGTGGGCCAGATGGTTTTTGAGAGCTGAATAAAGTGAGAGGTGAAGTAAGCATTTGACAGGAATGCACAAGGAAAAGATTCATCACTGCTGTTCTCTGTCCAAAACAATTGTCTCCTTGCTTGTCTGTGATGTCTGACTTTGAATTGGACAGCAGGCATTGCCTCAAAGAGACGTGCAGCCTGTCCCTCTGAAGGAAGACTGGTGCCCTACAGATGCAGAAAGTCCACATAATGCAAAAATCCAAAGCAGAAAAATTATTGCAAGGATTTACACAATTTGATCACAAGCCACTGTGGCGGCATGCAAAGGTTAACTGCTGATTGTCTGAAGGGCAGGATAGCCCATGTTTAAAGAGTCAAAAATCCTGTCCATCTCATTTTACAGCTCACATTGGCTGTTTGTGTTTGTTTTTAATAGGATTAATAGGAACAGGCAGAGAAAATTATAAATACAGGTTCTGTCAGCCTTTTCATTTATACAAACATAGAGTCTGTATAATATAGGGTTGGGACCCTTCTGCTGTGAGGACATGCTGAGAGATTTGGGCTTGTTCAGTCTGGAGAAGAGAAAGGCCCAGGGGGACCAACTGATGGCCTTTCAGCAATTAAAGGGGCTGATCAGAAAGCTGGGGAGACTTTTGAGCAGGGTCTGTTGTGACAGGACAAGGGGTCATAGTTTGAACTAAAAAAAAGAAAAGGAGGTTTAGATTGGAGGGAAAGGAAGTAATTTTTAACACTGAGGTCAGTGAGACTCTGTCCCAGGTTGCCCAAAGATGTTGTAGATGCCCCATCCCTGGAAATATTCCATGTCAGGTTGTTTAGGGCTCTGAGAAAGTCTAAAGATGACCCTGCTGACTACAGGAGGTTGGACTAGATGACCTTGAAAGGTCCTTTCCAACCCAAACCATTCTGTGATTCAGTGAATACGTGGATTGTTTTGCATTTTTGTGCCAGTGGTACATATGACCAAACTTTCAGCACAAATTGATGTTACCATCAAATTCTAAAAGCAATGGTCAATGGCCTATTACACATAGAATAACTATTTGCAGAGCTGGACCTTGATAAATGCTGACATCTGTGTGATAAGAATAATTTTCTTAAATACTATCCTTTTGTGGCACTTTCTTCTGATGACCTGGCTGCTGCTTATTTCTGTGCACAAAGGCTCTTAAGCAAAGAAAAAACTTAGCTGATGTGTATGAAGTTGGAAATAACTAGTTCCTGCTAAACTCAGAAACAGTGTTTCTATATGCATATATACATTTCTATATGTATCTCTATAAAGGTTGTGTATCAGTACAACTTTTGAAACACATATGTACTTCTGTTTTTTTTTTGTATGGCCCTAATTTACCTTGCAATACCTCATGGCTCTTTGGTCTGTTAAAAAATCTGTCATGATATTGAGACTGTTAGCACCATTAGAAAAGCAGCCCTTTGCTGAGTACTCTCAGTGCTTTCAGGGCTATCAGCCCTCATTGTGCATCCCGTTTTGTGCAAAGAGAGGCCAGTTCCAACGGGGTTGGATTTCACATTTAGGAGAGGGAAGAATTAGTAGTTCAGAGACTGTTCAGATAAGCCTGACCTTAATTGACACAGTGCTGAGTTAGTTTCTGCTCAGCCATGGAGAAAAAGAGAGAGAACCAATATTGACAAGTACTTAAAAATCGTGAAGATTTCAGTTTAGATTTTCTACAGGTGACTTAAAGCAAAAGACATACAAATTTCTACAGTAATGTATATTTTGTCTCAGTGTTTTAACATCAGATGTGATTTGTCTCTCTTACGAGGAGAGAATGAGACCTGGGGCTGTTTAGCCTGGGGAAGAGCAGACTGAGAGGGGATCTTCTCAATGTTCAGCAAGAGCTAAAGGGCAAGGGGCAAGAGGATGGGGCCAGACTCTTCTCAGTGGTGACCAGAGGCAGGACAAGGGCAAGTGGATGCAAATTGGAACCCAGTAGCTTCCATCTGAACGTGAGGAAAACCAACTTTGCTGTGAGCACACTGGAGCTTGGAAGCAGGCTGCCCAGAGGGATTGTGGAGTCTCTTCCTCTGGAGAGATTCCAAACTCACCTGGTCATTGTGATCCTGGGGGATGCTGTTCTGAGTAACCCTGCTTTAGCAGGGTTAGACTAGATGCTCCCCAGAGGTCTCTTCAACCTTCACCATGCTGGGATTCTGTGGAAAGCAAGGAAAATGTTTTCTAGTGACCAGGATGCTCATTTCTCTAAGGCTTCAGGGCAGTGCTGTTCATTCCTTATTCATCATTGATGCCAAGAAAGCATCAATCTTCAAGTCAAATCCCAACTGCAGCCTGTGCAATCTCATACCACTGTAAACATAGTCACTGTTGAGGGGGATGCTCCCCTGCGTGGATTCTACTTCTGACCCCTCCAACTCCTACTGCTTTCATGGCACACTCAGGTCACACTGGATTAATTAAAAGGAACCTGGGTTTGCTTGTTCTATCTTTCTGGAGTAAATGGGATTTGTAAGTGCTTAGTGTCTGTGTTTCCTTTCTGTGGCTTAAATAATTTTGACAGAAACTTAAGGGTGTTCTCTAGATATGAGCTTCTTACAGCTGTACATGAGTTTAGGCAGTGGCATATGAATGCCTTTGTCCATCTAGGCTGGCACTCTGATTCTGGAGAAAAAGCTGCAAAATGTATAACAGTTGATAGTTTCAGAAAGGAAATGTTCTCTCCTAGTATCTGGTAATTAAAAATTCTTGTCTGAGGGATTATTTACTTTTTCTGAGGTTCAGATTTTTTTTTTTTTTTTTTTTAAATTTTTGTTTTTTT